>JAJIBD010015660.1:0-18227 GCA_021461705.1 Cryptotis parvus | reverse complement strand
GGGTCCTGGTAGAGCCCCAGGTCTCGGCAGAAGGTGGAACTACAATTCCCAGAAGTTCAGGAGCAGAACCGGAAGTAAATGGTCATTTTGAACTCTCACACCAGCCTGACTCCGTCTCAGGCAGCCTCCCTGGGGTGTACAGATAGCAGGGCAGGCACCTGGGGTTGTGGTAGGAGCCCCAGGTCTCGGCAGAAGGTGGAACTACAACCCCCAGAAGTCCGAGCAGAACAGGAAGTAAACGGTCATTTTGAACTCTCACACCAGCCTGACTCCAACTCAGGTAACCTCCCTGGGGTGTGCGGCTGGCCGGGAGGGCGGCCCACTAACATGGGCTGCTTATTAATAGAAAAACTAGGAAATTCAACACCAAGGGAAGGTAATACCCTCAAAGAAAAAGAAACAGTACACCAGAGGAATCTATCCCTAAACACCACAACACCATGGGGAAACAACACAGATCCCCAGCTCGAAGAACAGATGAAGAAATCGACCCTGAAGTCTCAAAAAAGAATACAGATGTGCATGATCTCTCTGACAATGAAATTAGAGAAGAAATTGGTAGGATGTTTAAGGAGCTCAACGAGAAAATTGAGCAGATGTCCAATAAAATACAGGAGAACATAAACGAAGCAGTTGAAAGGGCAGTCAATAAACTACGGGAGGAAATGAGAGCAGAAATGAGAACCATGCAAATAGAAATATCATCACTTAAAAACTCAGTAGATGAAATGAAAAAACAAAATCGGGGCTCTCAACAGTAGGATGACAGCAGCGGAAGAGAGAATCAGTGAGACTGAAGATGAGCTGCAGAAAGCACTCAGAGATCTACATAAGATGGAAAAAAGACCGGAAAATGGATCAGCAACGGAACAGAGAACAATGGGATGAAGCCAGGCGGAACAACATAAGAATCATCGGAGTCCAGAGGGACAGGAAAGTAACCCCAAGGAAATGAAAACAGTTAAAAACATCCTGGCTGAAAAGTTCCCCAAGTTAAAGGACGAAGGCATCCAGATCCAAGAAGCCCGACACATACCAGCAAGAAGAGACCCCAATAGAAAGACCCCAAGACACATCCTAGTCAAAGTAATGGATGCTATAGACAGAGACATAATTCTTCAGGCAGCAAGATCAAAGAAGGAAATTGTATACAAAGGAGCATCCATTCGACTTTCAGCAGACTTCTCAGAAGACACCCTCCAAGCCCGAAGGCAGTGGTGGGATATAGTAAACAAACTTAATGAAATGAATGCCTCAGCAAGAATTCTTTATCTGGCTAAACTCTCCACTCAGATTTGAAGGGCAGATATACAACTTCTTGGATAAACAACAGCTTAGGAACTTTGTAAAATCAAAACCAACCTTAAAAGAAGGACTGAAAGATCTACTATAAGATGAGACATAACCCAAAAAGAACAACCAACCTATTTAGAAAGATGGCACAAAATCCCATGACAATAATCTCTCTCAATGTCAATGGTCTAAATGCACCAGTTAAGAGACACAGAGTGGCACAATGGATCAAGAAATTGAATCCGACATTCTGCTGCCTTCAAGAAACACACCTGAACAATCGGAGCAAAGACAGGCTCAAAATAAAAGGCTGGAAAACAATCCTTCATTCAAACAACCCATCCAAAAAGGCTGGGGTAGCCATACTGTATCTGACAACATAGACTTCAGGCTGAAGAAGGTCAGAAGGGACAGTGAAGGTCACTTCTTAATAGTCAAGGGATGGATATATCAGGAAGAAATCACGCTGTTAAACATATATGCACCCAACGAGGGGCCAGCAAAATACCTAAAACAACTACTAATAGACTTCAAAGAAGACATTGACAGCAACACAATTGTAGTTGGAGACTTCCAACACTGCTCTATCAACCCTGGATAGATCAACAAGATTGAAACTTACCAAGGAAATACTGGCCCTAAAAGAAGAGATGGAAGAAAGAGGGCTGGTAGACATATACAGGGCATTTCATCCCCAAAAAAGCTGAATACACTTTCTTCTCCAGTGCACATGGAAATACTCCAAAATAGATCACATGCTGAGCCATAAATCATACCTCCATAAAAATCAAGAAGATAGAAATTGTGCCAACTATTTTTTCAGACCATGAGGCACTGAAAATAGAAGTTAATTGTACACAAAAACGGAGACCAATACCAAGTACCTGGAAACTAAACAGCTCACTTCTGAACAACCAGCAAGTCATAAAAGAAATCAAAGAGGAAACCCAAAGATTCCTGGAAACAAATGAGACTGAAGACATGAATTACCAAAACTTGTGGGATACAGCAAAAGCAGTGTTAAGAGGCAAGTTCATAGCTCTTCAAGCATTCATCAGAAAAGAAGAAAAAGGCCATCATAAACAGTCTGACTTCACAACTTAAGATCTTAGAGAGTGATCAACAAAAAGGAACCCAACCCAAGCAGAAAAAAAAGAAATAATAAAACTTAGAGCAGAAATCAATGAGATGGAATGTCAAAAAACAATCCAGAAGATCAACGAAACCAAAAGCTGGTTCTTTGAAAAAAAATAAACAAGATTGACAAACCACTTGCAAGACTTGTAAGAAAAGGAAAATAGAGAACCCAAATAAATAGAATCAGAAATGAAAATGGGGACATCACAACAGAAACCACAGAAATTCAAAAAGATCATCAGAGATTACTATGAGAGCCTGTACGCCTACAAAACAAGAGAACCTAGAAGAAATGGACAAATTCCTGAATTCCTATAGCTCCCCAAGTCTGCAACAAGAAGATTTGGAAGACCTCAACAAACCTATCTCCATCGAGGAAATAGAATCTGTAATCAAAAGTCTCCCCAAACACAAAAGCCCAGGTCCAGATGGATTCACCAGTGAATTCTACAAAACCTTTAAAGAGGACCTACTCCCCATTCTTTTTTAAGCTCTTCCTGCAAATTGAAGAAACAGAAACACTCCCAAATAGCTTGTACGAGGCACATATCACCCTGATACCCAAAGCAGACAAAGATGCCACAAAAAAGGAAAACTACAGACCAATCTCCCTGATGAATACAGATGCTAAGATCTTCAACAAAATACTAGCAAATAGAATCCAAAGAGTCATCAAAAAGATTATACACCATGACCAAGTGGGATTCATCCCGGGAATGCAAGGATGGTTCAACATCCTCAAGTCAATCAACATAATACATCATATCAACAAAAAGAAAAATAAAAACCATATGATCATATCAATAGATGCAGAGAAGGCATTTGACAAGATTCAACACCCGTTCATGATGAAAGCTCTCCGTAAAATGGGGATTGAAGGAACCTTCCTCAAGATAATCCAGGCCATCTACTACAAGCCCACAGCGAGCATCATTCTCAATGGGGAAAAACTGAAAGCCTTCCCCTTAAGATCAGGGACAAGACAAGGCTGCCCGCTCTCACCACTTCTATTCAATATAGTACTGGAATTACTTGCCATAGCAATCAGGGAAGAAAAAAGACATTAAGGGCATCCAGATAGGAAGGGAAGAAGCCAAGTTATCACTATTTGCAGATGACATGATATTATACCTGGAAAACCCAAAACTCTCTACCAAGAGGCTCCTAGAAGTAATACATTCCTATAGCAGAGTAGCAGGGTACAAAATCAATACCCAAAAGTCAATGGCCTTCCTATATGCAAACAGCGAAAGAGAAGAAAGGGACATTAAAGAAACTATCCCATTCACAATTGCACCGCAGAAAATCAAATACCTAGGAATCAGTTTGACAAAGAATGTAAAGGATCTCTACAAAGAAAACTACAAAAACGTTACTTCAGGAAATAAAAGAAGACCTGAGGAAATGGAGACATATTCCCTGCTCATGGATCGGAAGGATTAACATTATCAAAATGGTAATACTCCCTAGAGCTTTATACAGATTCAATGCGGTCCCTATAAAGATGCCCATGATGTTCCTCAAAGAAATTGAACAAACACTCCTGAAATTTGTATGGAATAATAAAACTCCACGAATAGCTAAAGCAATCCTTGGGGAAAAGAAGATGGGAGGTATCACTTTCCCCAACCTCAAGCTCTACTACAGAGCAGTTGTAATTAAGACAGTGTGGTATTGGTATAGAGACAGACCTGTAGACCTATGGAATAGAACTGAGTATCCTGAAACACATTCTCAAATATACAACCACTTAATCTTCGATAAAGGAGCAAAAAGTATTAAGTGGAGCAAAGAAAGCCTCTTCAACAAATGGTGCTGGGAAAACTGGGCAGCTACATGTAAAAAATGAACTTAGACCTCCTTCTAACGCCATGCACAAAAGTCAGATCAAAATGGATTCTAGATCTCAACATCAGACATGAATCTATAAGGTACATCAAAGAAAACATAGGAGAAACGCTCTACGACATCGAAACGAAAAGTATCTTTAAAGACAACACACCACTGACCACGCAAATGGAAGCAAAGATAAACAAATGGGATTATATAAAACTAAAAAGCTTCTGCACCTCAAAAGAAACGGTGACCAAGATACAAAGACAATCCACAGAGTGGGATAGGATATTCACCCAATACCCATTTTACAAGGGGTTAATATCCAGGATATATCAGGCACTGGTAGCACTCCACAAGAAAAAAATCAGCCAACCCCATCAAAAAATGGGGGAGAAGAAAGAAACAGAAGCTTCCAAAAAGAAGAAATTCGAATGGCCAAAAGGCATATGAAAAAGTGTTCTTCATCTTTAATCATCAGGGAGATGCAAATCAAAACAACAATGAGGTACCATCTCACACCACAGAGAATGGCACACATCCAAAACAGCAAGAACAACCGGTGCTGGCGTGGATGTGGGGAAAAAGGGACTCTCATCCACTGTTGGTGGGAGTGCCGGGCTGGTCCAGCCCTTTTGGAAAACAATATGGGCATTCCTCCAAAAAACTAGATATTGAGCTCCCATTTGATCCAGCAACAGCACTCCTGGGAATATACCCGAGAGACCGAAAAACACATAGCAGAAACACTATCTGTACTTCTTTATTCATCTCTGCGCTATTCACTATAGCTAGAATCTGGAAACAACCTAAATGCCCGAGAACAGAGGACTGGCTAAAGAAACTGTGGTTCATCTACACTATGGAATACTATGCGGCTGTCAGAAAAGATGAAATTATGAAATTTACCTGCAAATGGATGGACATGGAGACTATCATGCTGAGTGAAATTAGTCAGAAGGAAAAGGACAGATATAGAATGACTGCATTCATTAATACGACATAAATAGATACCAGTGTTTTACTAAATGTGGGAAATGGTAATGGCAGATTAAAACTCACCATTGAATATACACAAAGAGACTTACGCGATAAACTCTAAATATCTGCAGGGCTAGCCACAATGTGTAAAATAAGAGGGGGAGAGAGATGCAGAGACAGAGAGAGAGAGATAGAGAGAGAAAGAGAGGAAACTGGGGTACCTGCTATTAAGGCAGCATAGGGGTGGGCGGGAGGGGGTGGGGTACATTGGTGGTGGAAATGGGGGCACTGGTGGAGGGATGGGTGCTGGTATACTGTATTGCCAAGAACCAATTATGAACACCTTTGTAATTGTATGTTTCACTGTGGTATAATAAAAAATTAAAAAAAATAGAATGAATGGGGACACATTTATAGAATTCATATTCTTTGGGTGCAGAGCAGACCTCATGGCACTACCCAGATCAGGTATGTTGGCAGCTGCCATTTCTAACAAGTGGTAGCAGATACTTTGATTTCCCTTACCCCATTCTCTACTTTCTAACTTTCAAGGTTTGGTGTGTATAAATATGAATATAAATTTTCATTTATGAAATAATTTTGGAGACCCGCCGGAGTGGTACTCAGGAAGCCCCCAGTGGTTCTCTACTAACCAGGATAACAGTTTAGTATAGAGGCTGAGGATATGATGGTGCTGGGCCATGTGATATGGGGGGGACACTCAGGCTACCCAGGGGTACTGTGGGGCCTTCATTGTAATACCTGGAGTTGTTAGGGAAATTCCAAATTACCCTCAGAAGACCATGTCGTGTCAGTTTGGCCTCATATTATACACATGCCTTAATCCCTGTCTCCTGATCTTACACAATATTTTTAAAACAAAAATATCATACCTAGAGTATGCAGTGAATAGTGATGTTGATAATTGACTTTTTTAAGCACTGATGTTGTGCCAGGGACTCTTAAAATTGCTTTATAATAAACCAACTCATTTAATTTTCCCAGCTAGTCTATGAGGAATTTTAATTCCCATTTACCAAGTCAGGAAACTGAAGCAGAGGAGTTGGTTTGTTTCTGGCTCCTTAGAAGGAGAAACATCCTCACTGGAATTCGTTTGAATCTTTATCTCTATTTTCCTTCTTCATCACTGATTCATCCCCTGTATTCTAAATATTTTAGATTTTCAGTTCCCCAGTGCGTCAAATGTTACAAATCACAGGTATTATCTTTTTTTGGTCTTTGTACCACCTTCTGAGGTCAGTAAGGTAGATTTTGTTATTTTCACTTGACAAATGAGAATAATGATGTCTAGAGACACTTTTACTTAGATGTTTAGGGTGTTGATTCTGGTAGTGGATAGGAGACTAGTCCAGCCCACTCATTTTGAGGATATTGAGCTTCGAAAACATTAACATGTTTCTCTTGTTCCCACTGTTTCTTGCCACATCAGTAGCCTGTCTGTGGGTTCATTATGAGCAGGTACATTGAAATGAACTTTGAAGTCAACTAAGCATTTCTCTGAACTTCAGTTTACTTATGTATAAAATGGTGTTCTTATTTACCTCAAAGATCCTTGTAAAAATGAATACAATTAATATGAAATTCCATTTAAGTATCCAACAAATGTCAGTATTGTGATTCCTTCTGTTTTCCTTCCTGTCTTTCTCAGGTTGTTGTGAGGTCTAACAAGGTGAACAGTTTTTCCTACCTCATGTATTTCATTCTGTGCCAGTGAGCACTGAAGTGGAAGAACTCCTTTAGCTCCTCTCCTATGTCCTTTCTGAAAAAAAGTTATCTGTGCTTCCCTCTCTTCACAACACTCTCCTCAGCTTTCCTCACTGGGTGCAGTCCAAACCCCCAGACTTCACTCATTATGTGACTGCATTCACTAGGTTCCATTTTCCATCCAAATCCTGCACTCCTTACTTGCAGCCACTCTCTAGCCACCAGCGTTGGAGCCTCTTGGCCTCTATGCTTCATGAAATATCGTTTCAATTCCCCCCAAATTTGGGCTGCTCTTCCTTGCCCAGTACTGTGGTCTTCAGGGTGGGTGGTGCATTCCTGCTGAGCTGTCCCCACCCCACCCCCTCCTTTTCTTTCCCATCCCCTCTTTTCTCCAGGCTATTGCTTTCTGTGCTGTCCTCTCACCCGTTACAAGTTCTTCGCAGCTTTCATTTTACTTCTCTAACTCCATTCGCCACCACATCACTCACCCCTTTCTGCACAAAGCCTTTGCTTTTCAATTTCATGAGAAAAAAAAACCCTCCTTATTTCTCCCTCATTTGTAGACTTCCAAGACCCTCAGGGGATGCTTGAAATGGCCCTACTGAGACCAAACGTGTACTTGGTTTTCCTGTACATGCCTAGCTGTGACAAAGTTTAATTGATAAAATTAGGCACAATTGGGCTGGAGCAAGAGTAATACAGCGGGTAGATTTTTTGTACAAGGAACTCCATTGTGAACCTCAGCACCAAATATGGTGCCCTAGTCCCAGCCAGAAGTGAGCGCTAAGCACATAATCAGGGATAAGCCCTGGCTACCGGGTGTGGTCCCAAACAAAGCAAATTAGCTACAGTTAGAGATAAACAAAACCAGTAATAAAAATGAACAATTATAACAAAACACTGCAATAAAAGCAAGTCTGGGCTCTCTCATAATATCTTGTTGTACATATATAGTTCTGGAACTTTAACTGAAGGCCTGAGGTAATTGATAAGTCAGGAAGCAAAACCAGGGATAGGTGAGAGGGAGAGAGATGATTGAGGACTTCCCTGGCTATCTGAATATATAACTTTTCTATAATGTATGATTTTTGAGAGTGAATGGGGCCTCTGGAACTAGTTCATTTTTCAGGAACATAGTTTTGCTGAGATTCAGCTGTAGACCTATCTTTCCACATTCTCAGTCGAAGTCAGCCAGCATTTGTGCCGCTTGGCTAATGTTTGGTGTTATTAGAATGATGTCATCAGCGGAGCGGAGGTGGTGTAGTTGCAGACCATCTATCCTCACTCCCATTCCTTCCCATTCTAATTGTCGCATGATATTTTCAAGGTTGGTGTGAAGAGTTTTGGTGAAATGGTATCACCCTGTTGAACCCCTCTTTTGACATTGATCACTTCT
Organism: Cryptotis parvus; assembly: GCA_021461705.1. Lineage (NCBI taxonomy): Eukaryota > Metazoa > Chordata > Mammalia > Eulipotyphla > Soricidae > Cryptotis > Cryptotis parvus. The sequence goes on along the minus strand of JAJIBD010015660.1, from coordinate 9,862 downwards.
TTGTAGAACGGTGAGATCCTGGCGGTGAATCCGTAATACAGCTCACAAAGGATCTTGATGTATTGGGTTTGAACACCCTGTTTGGCTAGGGCTTCAATGACTGCTTCAGTCTCCACAGAATCAAAGGCTTTTTTAAATCAATGAACGTGAGACAGAGTGGCATCTTGAACTCCCTACAAACTTCAATGAGCTTGGTTACCATGTGGATATGGTCAATTGTGATGAATCCTTTTCAGAAGCCAGCTTGCTCTCATGGTTGCCCTTCATCTAATGTTCGGCCAATCCTGTTCAGGATGACTCGATTGTACAGCTTGTAGATGACAGACAACAGGCAGATGGGGCGATAGTTGCCAATGTTGTGGATATCTCCCTTCTTGAACTGTAGAACAGTCTTGCTGGTTTTCCAACGGGAGAGCACCTTGCATTTGGACAGGTACATGTGAAGAGCCGAGCCAGTATACTGATGAGTACTGACGGCAGGTTCTTCAGGTATTCGGGTCTGACTTTGTCTGGGCCTGGTGCTGTTCCCTTCTTTACTGACAAAATGGCATGTCAGATTTCAGAAGGGAGAACGTTGGGAATGACATATCCATCCTGTGGAATTTGGTATGTGGGCAGGTGGGCATGACTATCAAAGAGATCTGAGTAGAAGTCATGGATAATCTTCTCCATTGCCTTTCTGGAAGATGTGATAGATCCATCAGGACTTTGGAGAGCAGTCATCTTGTTCTTATAGTTGGCTAGAGGCCAACTATATACTAGTTCCAGAGGCCCCATATACTAGTTCCAGAGGCCCAATTCACTCTCAATGGAACAGACATCTCTGAATGCAGCAGTTATGTGTACCGAGGTCTAGAGGTCAACATGATGAACAACCTAAAACCTGAGCTGCGCAGGAGGAAGAGAGCAGCATGGAATGCCTTCAAAGGCATCGAAGAATAGCTAAAAGGACAAAGAACCTCCAGCTCCGGGCACATCTCTTTGACTCCACCGTTCTCCCTGCATTAACGTACACCTCAGTGACCTGGACCCTATGAAAGCAGGATGAGAATGCTATTCGGTCTCCCAGAGAGGAATCGAAAAGAGCTATGCTTGGAATATCACGCCTCACTCAAGTGAAAGAAGGAATCTGGAGCTCCAACCTCCGCTGCTGTTCCAGAATCAGGGAAGCTGTCTCATTTCCCAAGTCATCGAAAATCAGATGGACTGGACATGTAATGCGATTTGGAGATGACCTCTGGACTAGAGCCGTTACTGACTGGATCCCACGGGATGTCAAAAGGTCATGTGGCTGCCCACCTACAAGATGGTCAGACTTCTTCTTCAAGCGTTTTGAGGATCTTTGTACTCCTGAAGCAACCAGATGCCATTGGGCTACACTGGCACGTGATAAGGTCAAATGAAAATATTACTGGCGCCCACTCAAGCAAATCGATGAATAATGGGATGTCAAGTGATCAACATCATGTGATGATTTGGGAGTCTGTTTTGAGGATTTATTGATATTCATATACTTTCTAAATACATTGTTTGACCCTTTCCTTGTTCCCCACCAAATATCATTCCGAATATTATTGTGGGTTGATAGAACTGTCCTCCTTTGGATAACAAGGTAGACCTGCAATGCAACATCATCTGAGCTCTTGCTATATGCCAGTTCCTATACCAAGTCCTTAACTTACATTTTGTCACTTGTCACTTGTCTTCCCATTGTTCATCGATTTGCTTGAGTGGGTGCCAGCAATGTCTCCATTCCTCGTTGGAAGTGAGGTCCATTATTGTTACTGTTTTTGGCATATCAAATATCACAACTAATCTTCATCAAAGCATCACAAGGCAGATATGCTTATCATTGTCCTATTTGAAACAGAAGAAGCAGAAGCTGAGCATGGCTGCCAATTTATCTAAGGAAGAACATTTAGGGGATAATAGACAGGCTCCCAACACTTGTGGATTATTTCCAGAGCCACCTTTCATACATCATACAAGACAATGCTTTCTCTTTTGTAAATTGTAAGATTATATTTATGCTATAAAAATTTAGGTTTAAAATTATCTTCTCAATTACTCAATGCAAATCAGTACTTCTTGGCCTTTTTTAACCTCATTTCTTCTTTCCCAGATGTAACTAATTTCAGTTAACTTTTTTGGGCACAGAAAGTCATAGCCTTATTTATTTTTTAATTTTTAATTAATTTATTATTTTTAAAAATAAAAAATTACTCCAACTTTGTGATTTACAAAGTTGTTCATAATACAGTTGTGTCAGGCATTTAATGTTCCAGCATCACCAGTGTGACCTTCCCTCCATCAGTGTCCCCACTTTCCCTCCCAAACCCAACCTGTCCCTTTAGGTGTACAAAAAATTTCACTTATATTGTTTGTTCAACAAAACTTAAAGAATAGAATGATCAGAAAATAAATCAGTAAAAGACAATTTGTGATGGCTATATAATTTTAGCCTATATAAACAGGGAAAATAAAACCCTCTAATATAATAAAATGCCTATACTCATTACATAAGTAAATTTTCATTTCTGTACTCTAACATATAGGACATTAAATTTTAGCACTTGCATTTCATTATGGTAATAATCATGTAGTTTAATCATGTCGTTAATGAAGCTTTAAAAAATTCTGTACTAATATATAAAATCATAGGACGTACATATGTAAAATTCTGCCCCCTCATATACTTAAACACTGTGGTTACAAAGTTATTCATGATGATTTAGTTTTTTCTTTTATTTGTTATCTTTTGGAAGCTTGTATTATTACAATTATTATTATTATTATTTTAAAATATTTTATTATACCACTGTGAGATATACAATTACAAAGATATACAATTAAAAAGTTCATATTTGGGTTTTGGTCATACAGTGTTCCAGCACCCATCCCTCCACCAGTGCCCATCTCCCACCACCAACTACCCGGTTCCCTCCCTGCACCCCAGCCCGCCTCCATGGCAGGCTCCTCATTTCTTTCCCTTTCTCTCTCAGAAAGTCATAGCTTTAGAGCCATGCATCTGTTGCTGCTTACTCATCTGTCCATTTCAGTCACGTGTCCACAATTAAACATGTGGATTTAACTATATCACATATCAAAAAATCCATCCTCTTTATCAATTAAAGCAGGTGTTTTCCCCTTTCCTATTCTCCAACAGGTTGTATTCACACAAAATTTACACACCAATCATACCTAAGCTGTAAGTATATTATTATTAATTTCCTTTTCTGATCATTGTGGCATAACGCCTAAATTCAGACCCAATTGTACATGCATTCTTGATATATTGATAGATTAAAATCTTGAAAATAATTCAGCTCATGTGGCTGGACTATGATTCTTCCTCTAACACAACTTCTGCACATAAATTCCTCAAAAGACACATTCAATCTAAGGAGCTGTGTGCAATACCTGCCTCTCGCATAATCATGAATTTCACTTTTCTGCCAGTATGTAGAATTGTCTCATGCTCTACCGACTGAGCTAGCTGGACTCAATCCCATGAAACCTCATTCTCATGACCTGAAGGAATGACCTGAGACTCTTTGTGTTCCTGGACGGAGCAGACACCCTTGGGCTACACTAGCACAACAGGACTTAAGGAGATGTTACTGGTGCCTGCTCGAGCAAATCAATGAACAATGGGAAGACAAGTGATAAAAGCGAAGTGATATGAAATTGTATTATAGGCAATTATATAATTTTAACTGAGAACCCTAGATCCCCTCACCCTCTTGATACCACAAAGTCTGCCTCCTTGGCATTCTATTTGGGGAATCAGCCTCTGGGACATCACTGCCGGGCATACAGCTTCCTCCTTATGTTATATATAACCGCCACGTTATGCGTTATTATTGGTGAAATGCTGCCACTCTTACCTGCCCAGTACTAGATGACCAGTGTTCAGGCATCATAAGCTTACAGTCCCCTAGGAGTCCCCGAAGGACTCCTCCTGCAGCAAATAGGAGGCTATTAAGATACACACCTCTTCCTATTTCTGGATGATTCTCACCTCTTTGGTTTCCCCTAACTTCTTCCCAGTTGTGTAAATTTATCAATCACTTCAACTGGGAATGTTTTTTCCTCTTCTTGGAAAAGTCACTTTTTTGGACACCGTGACCTTCCCCAGACTGATCTGGTTGATTACTGGGCTTCCTCTGCCGCTGTCACCTTTTTTTGAGATTTGCATGTCTGAAAATGTTATTCTCACACTTACTTAATAGTTTGGCCAGGTTTATAATTCTTGGATAGAAATCATTTTTCCTTCAATTTTTCAAGTCATTTTCCATGTCTTGGTTTCCAACATCGTTGTTGAGAAGTCCAAAAACGATTCAAATTTCTGATCCTTTATATGTAACCTGCTTTTCCATTGCTCTGTGAAAAAAAATGACTCTGCCTCTCCCCCAGACACTCCCACCCCTTTTAATTTAACAGTGAAATGTACTGGCGTGGCTCTATTTTCATTCCCGGAACTTGGCACTTGCTGGGTCTTTTTAATCTGGAAACTCATATTCTTCAGCTCTGGGGAAATTTTCTTGTCTTATTTATTTGACAATTTTCTCCATTTCACTTTACTTTCCTAGTCTCTCTTTTTGGATCTGTCTTTATATATGTACTGACTTTTGAATAATTCTCTATATTGTTCTGATTTTTTTTCCTCTTGTATTTTCTTATTTCTCTGTTTTTAATGCTCAGTTCTCCAAATTTCTTCACTTTAACATTTATATTTCTACTAAGTTTTTCACTTGTATCCAGTATATTTGAAACTTTAGACCATCCTTTAGAACATATTTGGAGTGTTTCTGTGCCATTGAAAGGTGATAGTAGGTTTTATTGTTGGATAACTTGACTGGCTTTTTTTTCCTTCCAAGAATCCCCAGTATCAATTTCCAACTTTCTGTTGATTTTGGCCCTGGTTTGTCACATAAGGCTCTTACCTGAAGGAATTCTCCATTAGGCCTTCTTTGTGGATGAGGAGTCCTTTGGTGCTGGAGTCACCTGGAAACCAGTAGATTTGTATTTGGTTATTGTTTTTACATTTCTCTACTGTACACTTTCTATGGTCACTAACAGCAAGTCACTTCACACCCACTTAGGTTTCAATTTTTTTGTGATGCTTATATCCATTTGAATATCTTTATTTTTATCTAAATGAGATTTGGAAAAAGTTGAGGCCAATACATCACTTGATCACTTGATCACTTGACATCCCATTATTCATCAATTTGCTTGAGTTGGTGCCAGTAACATTTCCATTTGACCCTATCACATGCCAGTATAGCCTAATGGCATCTGCTTGCTCCAGGAATACAGAGCCTCAAACCATTCATTCAGGGTCTTGATGAAGAAGTCTGACCATTTTGTAGGTGGGCAGCCATGTGATCTTTTAATGTCCCGTGGGATCCAGTCAGTAACGGTTCTAGTTCAGCTGTCATCTCCAAGTCACATTACATGTCCAGCCTATCTGATTTTCGATGCCTTGGCAAATGAGACAGCATCCCTGACTCTTTATCGTCGATGGAGATCAGAACTCCGGATTCTTTCTCTCACTTGAGTGAGGCCTGATATTCCAAGCATAGCTCTTTCTATTCCTCTTTGGGAGACCCGAATAGCATTCTCATCCTGCTTCCTCTGAGGCATATGTTAAGGCAGGGAGAATGGTGGAATCAAATAGATGTGCCTGGAGCCAGAGATTCTTTGTCCTTTTAGCTATTTCTTTGATGTTCTTGAAGGTGTTCTACGTCACTCTCTTCCTCCTGCGAAGCTCAGGTTTTAGGTCATTCATCATTTTGTGTTCTGGACCTAGGTACACATAACTGCTGCATTCAGAGGTGTCTGTTCCATTGAGAGTAAATGGGGCATCTGGAACTAGTTCATTTCTCATGAACATTGTTTTGTTGAGATTCAGCTGTAGACCTATCTTTCCACATTCTTGGTTGAAGTCAGTCAGCGTTTGTGCCACTTGACTAATGTTTGGTGTTATTAGAACGATGTCATCAGAGAAGTGGAGGTGGTGTAGTTGCCGACCATCTATCTTCACTCCTATTCCTTCCCATTCTATTGTCATTTGACGTTCTTGAGGGTGAAGACCATTTGGGATGACAGTGACATCAGTCAGGCAAAACTGTTGATTGAATATGATGTGGTTAATTTCATTGTGGAACTCTCCACCAGGAGATTCCCATGTCCAAAGTTTTGATTCAGTTTTCTGGAACTGTTAGTTTCCATGAATGGTCTTGGTGGACCTGATAAACTCAGATAGTCTCTCACCCTTTTCGTTCCATTCTAGGCCATGGGACCTGATATGGAGTTCTTCGGACAATCTTCTCAGTCCTATCGTGGCATTAAAATCACCAACTATGATCTTGTAGAAGGTGTAATCTTCTTTATAGAACTCCTCCAGTTCCATGTAGAATTTCTCAATTTTTTCTTTCTTGTTTGGATGTTGGTGCATAGACAACAAGGTAGAAACTTCTGGCAGTGGGCTACATCTATTCAAGTGTAATCATCCTATCCAGTTTGTTAGGCATTCAAATGAATCAATGCTCATGGCCAGGTTCGTGTTGACAAGGACATTGACACCACCGATGCCTCTTTCATCGTATGTTCCAAGGAACACTTCTTCTCTAGTGTCAAAAACAGCGTGATGTGATTGATGCCTTCTCGTCTCTCAGACCAATGATGTCACACTTGATCTTTCATGCTTGCACCATCAAGTCCTTGATATATGCTTCTGATGCCAGCATATTTGCATTGAAAGTACAGATAGTCATTTTAGTCCTTTTTCCTTTTGGCAGCCTAGTTTTGTCCTGAGATTTTATCAGCCTCTCATTGCTCTTCCTTCTTAGTGCTGCTGTATTTAGGGCTCTTTCAGGATCAGGGAATAAACATTGTTTTTACTGGTTTTGGCATATCAATTACACATCGGACAGCTTGTCAGACTCTGCTGTGTGGACAATATAGTCTCATAGCTTGCCGGGCTCTCTGAGAGGGGTGGGTAGAATATTCTTGCTAATTTAGAAATAAATTGTACCGCCGCTTTGCGGCCGCATGCAATGGAAAGCTGATAGCAGCTCTGCCTGTATATCTGTGTCTGTGGTTCAAGAATTCCTGGGCTTGAAATACTTTCCTCTGAAGGGTTGGGTCTCTATAGGATGGGTCTCTGTAGGATGGGTCTCTGACAAGCCACACTTGACATTGGCTTAGTCTCTTGGATGGAGCTCTGACAAGTAGTGGATACTGGATGATGAAAATTGCCTCCAGCATGGTGTGGGGGTTCCTCTGGGTTTTTCTGAGGTTCTATTGGGATGGTGGGGTTGGGCCGGAAGTCGCTCTCCATCTCTGACCCTCGTGGTCAGTGAAGTGCAGGAAGTGTAATGGGGAGAGCTGGTAGCAGCTCTGCCTGGTGTATCTGTGTCAGTACATATGAGGCCAATACATATGTTTAGTTTTTGTTTCCTTATTTCTAGTCATCCTGTCTTATTTTTTCTTATTTTAATTAGTCTTCTTGAGACTAAGGAAATTGCTTCACTGATTGCAATTGCAATTATTCCTAGCAGTTCAGTTTTTTTTTTCAATAATCATTCATCATTCCTTCTCTCTTTTGTATTACTTTTATCTTCCTGAGATGGGGCTTGAACCCAGGACCTTATGCATGTCAATGCAGGAACTCAACCAGTGAACCATATTCCCAGTCCTCTTGTATTGTTCTTTGGAAGTTATGATGCCTCTTTTCTGTGAACTATAAACACAGAGAGATATTTCTACTATGGACTTGTATGTGTTTTTAGTTTGGGGGCTACACCCAGCAATACTCAGGGCTTACTCCAGGCTCTATGCTCAAGGATCACTATGGGAATTAGGGAGGCAGTGTATGGTACCAGGATCTTAGACAGGTCAACTGCCTTCAAGGTAAGCACGCTACCCATTGTAGCATAGCTCAGTTGCCTAGAAAATATTTGTTACTAATATCCTCATGTTCCTGTCTATGCTTCTGCTTCCTTTTGCAGTCAATGTTCTTGAGAGAATTTCCTGTGCTTAATTATATCTACTTCCTCTGCACCCATGTCCAACCTTTGCCATGAAAGTGACATCTAGCAAAATCTTAGAATGACTTCCATACTGCCAAACCAATATGATAGACTGTGCCTCTTTTAAGTTTCCTGCTCTTCATTAGTTCTGTCACGAGCAATTGCAACCCAAGGGCTTCTACTTGCTACAGGGACAGGGAGGAGCCCAAAACCTTTCTTCAGGTTATGGAACAGAGGTCCACAATAGTTACTAGTCTTTGACATAAAAAGTAAATAAAACACGGTAGCTTGCCAGGCTTTACCATGTATGTGGTATAGTCTCAGTAGAAGGCTCTCAACCCGAGCAATTACTGATGAAACTTAAAGGGGAAGATCAGGTTTTCTCTTGGATGGAGCTCTGAGGAACTATGGAGTCTGGATGTTGAGAATGACTAACTGCATGATGTGTGGTTTGCTCTGGCTTCTTGCCAGGCTTACTGGTATCAGTTAAAACATGTCTATAACTGTTTACTATGTATAAACGTGAAAGAAATTGGGAAGAAGCTTATGCAAAATTCAGCACGCTATAAAAATATTGTGCGGCCTCAAAGCGGCCGGTGCCACAGGACCTGTGGGTCTGGAGTGGGTGGGTCTCTCTCTTCTGGGGCAACTGGCATGGAAGCCGGAGGAAAGGGCAGGGGCTCAAAACTCCACTCCGAGTCCGGCCAGCATGGTCTCTCCCCGCTCATGAGAGCAAACCCTTGGAGCAATGGCCGAGCCCCTTACTGGGAGGTCAGCTCCATGGGTTGCTTCCACATGGGGCCAGCTGAGCAGCACAGCTATGGGTCTGAAGTGGATTCATTAATAAATGAATATGTATACATTCTAGAAAAAAATAAAGGAAAAAGAAGGAAAGTTACATTCCTTAAACTACCAGAGATAGCATCTGCTTAACTTAGATCATGTGCTTTCCAATGCTTGCTGAGTGTATCACTTGTATTACTTGTCTTCCTATTGTTCATCGATTTGCTCGAGTGGGCACCAGTAAAATCTCCATATGTCTTGTTACATGCTAGTGTAGTCCAAGGGAATGAGGCCTATAATTGTTACTTGTTTATGGCATGTCAAATATGACACATGTAGCTTGCCATGCTCTGCCGTGCAGGTGGTATACTCTCAGTAGAAGGCTCTCATCTCGTGTATTTATTGATGAACCGCAATGGGGAGGGGATAGACTTTTCTCTTGGGTGGACCTCTCACGAGCTCTATTGGGATGGCGGGCCAGGGCTAGAACCTGCCTTCCCTCTTGGGCACCTCATATTCAGCTGAGCACAAGGATAGCTGGTAGCAGCTGGTAAGAGTGTATTATTTATTTAAATGTATATATAAATATGCTTAAATAAAAGTTATATATTCTAATTTTATTGAAAAATGATATGAATACATGAATTTATATATTCCAATTTATTCAAAATATATCAAATTATAAAATATCTGTAATTTATATAATTAGGGTTTGTATTCAGTAATTCTAAGGACCTTCATGTATGCCTCATTAATGTGCCAAATTTAGTATTTAAATTATGATACCAATATCAAAGGTCAGGAAAACATGGATCAGGAGGTCTTGTCAGAGGTAGAATCTACCACAAACAGGTGGGAGTCAGAGGTTAGGTAAGACAGAGAAGGGAACAGTGTGCTAGTAAATGTCGAAAGGGATAATGCCAGCCTAGAACTGAGCATTGAATATAGGCAAAAAGATACACATGATAACCTCTAAATGTATGTATTGTAATCCACAATGTGTAAGAGAAGGAAGAGAGAGAGAGAGAGAGAGAGAGAGA
>JAJIBD010015659.1:0-43028 GCA_021461705.1 Cryptotis parvus | reverse complement strand
GCTGACTGGTGGCTCCCAGCTGTACACTCTTGAACCCCTTGAGGATTTGGTGATCTCTGGTGCTTGACTGAGCTCTCTGAGCCTCAGTTCCTGAATTTGAGAGCGACATCGGCAGCCATTCCAGGGTTGTGCCGGGTCAGTGGGGTGAGTTGGGCTCAGGCTTGAGACAGTCCTTCCAGCTCCTCCTGCTCTGGAAATGGACTGCAGGGACCTGGTTCGCCTCTGTGCAGCCTCTCCCGCCCTTTCCAGCACCCGGTGCTTCCTGGAGGGTTGTGTGCTCAGAAGGCTGTTGTGTGTGCACAGAAGGTTGCGTGCACAGAAGGCTGTTATGGGCATGTCAGGGAGCTGCTGGTGTCCAGGCTGCTTGTGTCTGCTGGCGTCTGCTCTGTGCTTCCATGAAGGCTCTCCCCGGGGCCCAAGGATGCCTTCAGTTCCCTTCTGGGGTCCAGCTAGACCAGTACCACCCCATCCCCACTGCTTCACCGCACCTTTGCTGATTGTGTGATTGTTGGTCAGAGAGCCCTGGGGCTCCCTGTCTGACCGCTGAGGTCAGGCGCCTCCAGTTCTGGCTACTCTCTCTCTGCCAGGATGAGTCATCTGCTTCTCCAGGATTAGCCCCCTCCCCCGTGCCCCCTAATCAGGACAGGCCCCAAGGGCCACTATTGCTCGGGGAATCAGGGTGGCACAGGTGCTGGCTCACCTGGAAACTGGTGTGGGCAGATGGAGGGGGCCAGCTGGGGCTGAGGCTGACCCTGACCGTTCTTCCACAGGAAATGGAGTTGGTGGGGTGGGGACGGCTCACATTACCCCAGCACTTGACACCCCGGGATATGGGTGGTTTGAACCTTCGGAGAATCAGATGGAGGTGGGAGGAGCTGCCCTCCTGGGACAGTGCTCTGGTGGGCTTGGGGCACTTCTCGGCAGGTGTACCGTGGGAGAGACCCATCACTCCACCCCAGCATAACCCTAGGCTGTGCTCTTCTTGCTACCCGCCGTCATTGTCCCTGCTCTGGGCTGTGCTCTTCTTGCGTACCGCCATCATTGTCCCTGCTCTGGGTTGTGCTCTTCTTGTGTACCCGCCATCATTGTCCCTGCTCTGGGCTGTGCTCTTGTTGCCGCCATTGTTGTCCCTGCTCTGGGCTGTGCTCTTGTTGCGTACCGCCATCATTGTCCCTGCTCTGGGCTGTGCTCTTCTTGTGTACCGCTGTCACATTGACCCTCCTGGCCTCTCTGCTACCCACTGGCACACTGGTCCCACCCCAGCCCTGGCCTGTCTGTTCCTTCTCGTCTCTGGTTTTGAGTCAGTTGTTGTCTGTATGTGTGTGGGCACGTGTGTATGTCCATGTATGTATGTATGTGTGTGCATGCTTGCATATTTGTCTGTATGCACATGTGCATGAGTATACATGTTTGTGCGCAGGTGCATGTGTGTATGTCCATCTGTGTGCGTGTCCTTGTGTATGTGTATGTGTGTGTTCATATCTGCATGCACATGTGTTTGTGAATATATGAGCATGTGCATATCTGTGTTTGTGTGTACTTGTGTACTCATGCATGCCCATGTCTGTGCACATGTCCATATGTGTGTGTCTGTGTACATGTGAGGGTATGTGTGTATGAGTCCAAACACACACGTGTATGAGTCCATACACACATGCATACCCTCACATGTCCATGTGTATTTTGTGTGCACATGTATACATGTCAGTGCGTGTGCGTGTCCATGTATATATATATGTACAGGTACACGTGTCCATATGTGTACGTGCATTGTTCATGCAGGGATGATGTGTTTGTGTGCATAGGTGTGTATATGTCCATATATGTGTGTATGTGTGCACTGTTCATGCATGTGTGATGTGGTTGTGTGCATCGGTGTGTATATGCCGTCTGCGCATGTGCATACGCTACTGCATCACAGCCAGGGCCTCGCTCAGGGCCTCACAGGTGCTGCTGCTTCCTGAGCCCTGTGCTCCAGAGCCGCCTGCTCCTGCCTGTTTGCAGGCTGGCCAGAGTCTTCAGCTCCCACCCGGCTCCCAGGCACAGAGCCAGTGGAGGGCCCCAGCCCCCGAGCTGAGCCCTGGCAGGAGCCACCTGCTCCACATCCAGCCTCTGCTCTGATGGCTGCAGCAGCACCCACGGCCACTCGCGCCATACTCGCAACCACTTGTGACCCCTGGTGGCCCCTGCTGGGGCTAGCTTCTCCGGACCCGGGCTGGCAGCCTTTACTGTTACCAGAGTGACTCAGATGCTGTGTGACCCAGCACCCTGCCCCCAGGCCGCGGCTTCTCCCCTGCACTGGGGTCAGAGCGGAGAAGCTGCTGGGTTCCCCTCCGAGGCCGTCGGGGAACAAGAGTCCCCTGTGTGCTGGGGAGGCGGACACTGAGCTACTGTCTCCTTTGGGCAGCGCTGAGCCCCTCACCAGCCCAGACTCTTTGTCTGCCTGGGCCTGGCCCTACTTCCTTAACCTTAAGGCCCACTGTGGAGCGTGCCCCCACCCCCGTTGGTGCCACCCACTTATGCCCAGAGGGGAGCTGGGTAGGGCAGGCCAGGGACTGCATCATCTCCAGCGGAGTGTGATGGCCGCTACACCCCTTAGGGCAGGCCAGGGACTGCATCTCCAGCGGAGTGTGATGGCCGCTACACCCCTTAGGGCAGGCCAGGGACTGCATCTCCAGCGGAGTGTGATGGCCGCTACACCCCTCCACCTCCACCCCAGACCTATCCAGGTTCTAGGCTGGCAGGGGTTGGAGATTCCTGGGGGCAGAGTCTGCCCCTGTTCCTCACCAGCACCCTCTTTCCTCCACTGCTTGTGCTGACTCTGCCCCACCCCAGTTCTAGGCTCAGCTCCACTTCCCAGACTCAAATAAAGACTCATTTTTTAGGGACATTCCTCACCATGATCATGGTTGGCTCTGCTGGCCTTTGCTTCAAATTTTTTTTTTTTTTTGGGAGTCATACCAGCGATGCTCAGGGATTACTCCTGGCTCTGTGCTCAGGAATTACACCTGGCAGTATTTGGTGGATCCTATGGGATGCTGCGGATCAAACGCTGGTCATCGCTATGCAAGGCAAGAGCCCTGCCTGCTGTACTATCTCTCCAGGCCCCTTTGATTCAGTTTTGCCTGTGCTGCGCGAGGAGGGGCGGAGCATGTTGTGGGCATCGTAGACCGGATTGTACACCTGGGCTCCTCAGCTGTGTGGAATTCAGGGCCCGTGCCTGGCTGGGGTGGGCAGTGTGCCTGGACGTGTGACGGAGATGGGACGCAGTAAGGAGAGACTTTCGAGGTGGAAGGGACAGAGGCAGTGGTGGGGGCTGGACGTGTGTGGCAGCCTGAGCCGTCAGCTGGCTGGCGCTTCTGGGGAGGAGAACCAGCTGTTCCAGGCATGAGCTCAGGGCCACGCTTTTGTGCTTGTGTTTCAGATCTTCGTTTCCCCCAAATGTCAGTGCTCGGGAACCTGCAGTGCTGGTGAAACATTCCTGCAGCAGAGCTTCAGGACTGTTGCTTCAGACTATTGAGCTCTCTCTCGGCCCTTGGGGATACTTTCATTTTTTAAATTATTACTGTGTTTTTTGCTTTTTGGGTCACACCCAGCAATGCTTAGGAATTACTCCTGGCAGTGCTCAAGCCTGGGTCGGCCATGTGCAAGGCAAACGGCTTATCCTTTGTGCCATCTCTCTGGCCCTGAGGGCCACTTTTAGAGCCGTCCCTCTCTGGACCTCACTATGACCTCACCATTTTTTTTTTTTTTGCTTTTTTGGGTCACACCCGGCGATGCTCAGGGGTTTCTCCTGGCTCTGCACTCAGGAATTACTCCTGGCGATGCTCCGGGACCATACGGGATGCCGGGGATCGAACCCAGGCTGGCATGGGCCAGCCACGTGCAAGGCAACGCCCTACCCGCTGGGCTATCGCTCTGGCCCCACCATTTTTTTTTTGCTTTTTGGGTCACACCCCAGTGATGCTCAGGGGTTACTCCTGGCTCTGCACTCAGGAATCACTCCTGGCGGTGCTTGGGGGACCATATGGGACGCCGGGATCGAACCTGGGCGGCACAGGCCGGCCCGGTAAGGCAAACGCCTACCCGCTGGGCTATTGCTCCGGTCTTTTTTTTTTTCTTTTTTTGGGTCACATCCCAGTGATGCTCAGGGGTTACTCCTGGCTCTGCGCTCAGGAATTACTCCTGGCTGTGCTCAGGGGACCATATGGGACACCAGGGGTTGAACTTGGGTCTGCCGCCTGCAAGGCAAACGCCATACTCCAGTGCTGTTGCTCCAGCCCCGTGCCTTGCCATTTTCCAGGCCAGTATCCTGAGACTGGGAGGGCAGTTGCCTGCTTACGCCCTCCTCAGAAGCATCAGGGACCATGTATCCTGCCTTCACTCTGTGCTTCTCCGCAAGCCCCATCCCTGACCAGCCGACTACGGCTCAGGGTCACTGAGTGCCATCCCAGCTGAAGCTCCAGAAGGCCTCTCCCATCTGAAAGGGGGCATGGAGAGGAAGAGCTGCCCTTCCCTCGGGCCTGTGGCCAGACCTGCTCGGGAACTGGTCTAGCCTGAATCTGTGGCGCATGCTAAGTGTGAAGTTATGGTCTCCTGGTCCCCTTCTAGAAGGCCCCGTTCTCAGGACGCTTCCCATTGAACGGAACTTGCCCTTCGTCTCCTCAAGAGCTCCATTACCCACAGTTAGGGACTCAGTGTGGGCAGAACTGAGCTGCTCTCTCATAAGACCGCAGCTTGTGGATGAGGGCAGGAGGAGCTGAGGGGCTGACTTGAGTGGAAAGACACAACTCCGGAGTGAGAGACTCCCTGAAAGCCTCCCTCCCACGTGGACCAGCGCTGTGGCTACTCCCCTGGGTGGCCCCATGACAGGAGTGCTGAGCTACCCTATCCTCTGTGTGTGCAGAATCATTTCAAGTGTGAAGAGTGGATTTACATGTCCCTGACCATGACTGAGTCAGCCGGATGGAACTGTGACACTATTCTGGGCTGCGCCACACTTGTTTGGCCCTGTTTGGAAGTCAAAGTAAGGCCAGTCGGGGGTGCCGACCGTGGGTCATTGTAGCCCCAGAGTGTGGGACCTGTGAGCTGGGTCCTGAGTGACCCCCTGGTGAGCATTGGGCCTTTCAGAGCAGGGAGTGTTGTCCCATACCTGTCCGTGGTGTATAGAGCCAGGAGGGCCTGTACGCCCACCCTTAGTTGGCCTGGTCCCCGGTATACTCCTCCAAACATGTGGTCCGCGACAAAACCAGCCTCTGTCCCCAAATCCTCAGTTATAACCCTTGCCATCAAGACTGACCTTTCCCCACCCTTCCTTTCCTCCCTTTGTTGCTCTTGGGATGATGGGGGTTGTGCACGCTTGGTTGTGGTGCTTGCCCAGGGGCACGGTCATCTGCATTGCAGAGCCCGCAAACACCTGTCTGCGCAACAGATGTGGGGCGGGGTTCCCCAGGCAGCAGAGCCAGAGGGACAGGTGCATGTGGGTGGCACCCAGGGTTGAACTCGAGCCTCACAGATGACACTGTCTCTGTCTCCTCCAAGCAGTTAAGAGGCTCCTAGTGGGAGCTCTTTCTGGAGGTCTTAGTTAACACCTATGGTTACCAGAAGGAAGCCAGGGAGTTTAGGGGACTCTGCCCCTCGCAGATCTTTTGGCCATACCTGCTCTGAGCACACTGTCTTTTTGTCTTGGGAGGGAACTCAGGGACCTCTCCCAGAAGTGCTCAGGAGATGCATGGGACCAAACATTCCCAAACACGTTTCAGGACAGTTGTCACGCTTCAGGCCTCTTTGGGTGAAGGAACAGATCTTCCCGGGAGGCAATATTTTGGAGTTTTTTTTGTTCCTTGGGGGACGAGTCTGTGGGTGGTGGGAGTTTGGGCCACAGCTGTCTGTGCTCAGGGCCTACTTCTTGCTCGCGCCAGTGGATGGAACTTGGGTGGACTGCATGCAAAGCAGATTCTTTTAGCCCACTGTGCTTCTCTCCAGCTCCAGGGAGCTAATATTACATGAAGTGGGAGCCGTAGTCTCACATACACGTGGTGGGCATTGGTGGCACTCAGGACCTAGCCAGCCTGTGGTGGGTCATGTGCCTCCAGCTGGGCCCCAGTCTGGGTATGGGCAGTGCTGGGTAGGTGCCCAGCGGACTGTGTTTGTGCATTGGTTTCTGGGCAAATTTCGGCCCCCTGGTGGTCTTTCTCACCTTTGCACCAGGTGCTTTTACTGCTCCTGGCTTGTGGTACTTTCCCCAGTGTCCACAGAAGCTTCTGTTTTTGACTTTTTTTTTTTTTTTTGGGTCACATCCGGCAATACTCAGGGGTTTTTCCTGGCTCTGCACTCAGGAATTACTCCTGACGGTGCCTCGGGGACCGTATGGGATGCTGGGGATTGAACCCAGGCGGCATGGGCCGGCCGCGTGCAAGGCAAACGCCCTACCTGCTAGGCTATCGCCCGACCCCAGGCTTCTGTTTTTGGGAGCTTATGTCATGTGATAAGCGGGTGACATCTGGGTATAGTGTACAGCTAGGCGAACCCCCACAGCCAACCTGTGTTCCCTCTCGTGTTCCCTCTGTCCCAGGTACTGGCTGTTCCAGGCCCTGGGTCCCTGCAGAGATCAGCTCCATTACGGTTAACTCACTCCTATCTCCACCTCTGACCCCCACCTCCAGGCCTGTCTGGCACCAGCTGCAGCCATGAGTGAGGCCCGGAGAGACAGCACCAGCAGCCTGCAGCGCAAAAAACCGCCCTGGCTGAGGCTGGACATCCCAGCAGCTGCGCCTCCCATGGCTGAGGAGCCCAGCTCCCAGCAGGTGGGCTCTGGCCAGCAAGGGCTGTCGGCACAGCCTGCAGTGCCCCTTCTTCGGGACCCTGTGGCCCAGCCCCTGAGGCGCCAGGCTTTCCCTGCGGAGCGTGAGTATGCCGGCTGAGGCGGCCCAGGTCTCCTCTCCCCACCACGAGCCCCCGGCGACCAGCGCTGCAGCGCCAGATGTCCATCACACAGACCATCCGCAGGTACAGTGCCGCCCGGCCACTCCTCAGGGGGCTGACTGGGAGGCATAGTTGGGGTTTGGACTTGGGCCTGCCCTGTCTCGACTTTCTTCACCCTGCCCCCACGGCGCCCGCTCTTCCTGCATTTGCCCCCTCCCTGCCTCCTCGCACCTCCAGCACTCGCTCTCTCCTTTCTCTCTGTCTTTTCACACCACGCTCTGGCCCCTCAGCAGCCGACAGGTGCATTTTGGGCGTGTCCACACCCTGCCCCTCTTGGGCTCCCCTGCCGCCCGCAGGGTTCTTCCACAGCGTCGGTCTCTCTCTCGGTCCCTGCTCAGGTACCTGGGGCCGAGCACGAGGGTGTTGGCATGAGCTGGCGTGTGTGTAGTGCGTAACCTCCCTGCCGCGGGGTTCCTGGGTTTCTAACAGCAGGTGCTCACGTGGGTTTCCTGCGCCGAAGTTAAGCTCTGGCTGAGCTCTGGTCCTTGGACTCAGTGTTTCCTCAGTCCCTCTCCCAGGCATGGCTGACGCTGGGGCAAGGCCGGGTGGAAATTTGGAACTGGTTGGTTTTTCTCAGAGGGTGTCCAGGGCCGAAGCCCGCCCCTCCTCTGCTGGGATGGGGCGTGCTGGGGAGCCAGAGTTCTGGCTTCCTCGTCCTGAGCCTTCCCCACCGCAGGGGCACCGCTGACTGGTTTGGAGTGAGCAAGGACAGCGACAGCACCCAGAAGTGGCAGCGCAAGAGCCTCCGCCATTGCAGCCAGCGCCACGGGCGGCTGAAACCCCAGGTCATGCGGGAGCTGGATCTGCCTAGCCAAGACAACGTGTCCCTGACCAGCACCGAGACGCCCCCGCTGTACGTGGGGCCGTGCCAGCTGGGCATGCAGAAGGTGTGCGGCCAGCTCCTGCGCCCACGGCACCGCACTCAGCCTGAGCAGAGGCAGCTTCCTCTGCAGAGCTCAGGTTGGGAAGCGAGACCCTCTGGGGAGGGGGCGAGGATGGACTGTACTCGGGCCTCTGGGTACAGCGGGCCAGGACGTGGTGCCCGATACGGCTGTCCAGGGAGGAGCCCTTTGCATGATAACCCTTCGCTACACTCCAGCATCTCCTCCCTCCCGCCAGATCATAGACCCCTGGCCCGGGTAGGGCCTTCCGTGGCGGATGATGCCGCCGATGGCCTCAGCACCCCACACACGCCCATCACGCCTGGTGCTGCCTCCCTCTGCTCCTTCTCCAGCTCCCGCTCGGGTTTCAACCGGCTCCCGCGGAGACGCAAGCGCGAGTCGGTGGCCAAGATGAGCTTCCGGCAGCTGCAGCCCTGGTGAAGGTGGGGCAAGGGGCCAGGTGGAGGGGAGCGAGGGGCCTTGGCACTGGTGGACGGGGGGGTGTGGGCTGGTGGGGGAGGCACATGGAGGGGGGGCATGGGCAGGCCTGGGCCCTCGGCGGGGCGTGGGCCAGCGAGGCTGAGCTCCAGCCAGGCTCTGTGCTCATCTCACTGGCAGGGCCGGTCTGTGAGGGATGGCACGCTACGCCGGGCACAGCGCCAAGCTTTTACGCCTGCCAGCTTCCTGGAGGAGGACACGGCCGAGTTCCCTGAGGAGCTGGACACGTCCTTCTTTGCTCGGGTAAGCACCTGGCAGCGTCTCCTGCCTCCCTCCGTGTCTGCGGGCAGCATGCCCGTGTGACCCCGCCTGACCCACGGTGTTTGCTCAGGAAGGTGTCCTCCACGAGGAGCTGTCCACGTACCCAGATGAGGTGTTTGAGTCCCCCTCGGAGGCAGCACTCAAGGACTGGGAGAAGGCCCCTGAGCAGGCTGGCCTCACGGGGGTGCCTTGGACCGCAGTGAGCTGGAGCGCAGCCATTTGATGCTGTGGAGTTCTGTGGGGACCCTGGGGGACTTGGGGGGGCCGGCTCCCGCAGAGGTCACCGAGGCCAGGGAAACCTAGGTTGGCCCCTAAAATCGGAGCACCCAGAGCCAGGTGGTCTTGCTGGACGGGCTGTACATGGAAAGGCATGGTGTGGGCCCTCAGTACAGGGCTGCTGGGGGCGCTGGGCAGGTGGGGGGGTACCACAGGTGACTCCCCTATCCCCAGGCCTCTGGAGGCGTGGCTGGAGGAAGCAGAAAGAGGGGTGCGCCGGGGCCCACAGCCTAATGGTGCGGCTGCGGCAGGAGGTGGTGAGTGCCGCGGGGCAGCGCCGGGCCAGCGTATCGCCGTCCCGGTGCGCAAGTTCTTCGCTAGGGAGAAGCGCCCGCACGGGCTGGGCATGGTGGGCCGGCTCACCAACCGCACCTACCGCAAAGCGCATCGATAGCTACGTGAAGCGCCAGATTGAGGATATGGATGACCACAGGTAGGTCTGGGCTGATGGGCGCCGGCAAGCCAGGCTTCGGGCCGGGGCTGCCATGTGTTGACCCTCCGCCCACAGGCCCTTCTTCACTTACTGGCTCACCTTCGCTCACTCGCCGTCACCATTTTGGCCGTGTGCATCTACGGCATCGCACCGTGGGCTTCTCGCAGCACGAGACTGTGGATTCGGTGAGCTCCAAGGCCCTCTCGGACCCAGGCTGTGGAGTTTGGGCCCTGGAGTCCCCCGGCACCTCGATTCCTGGAGAGGGCCACATGGGTGCCGTCTGACGCTCCCCCACCCCCTCCACCCCAATTTCCCAGGTGCTGCGGAACCGAGGGGTCTATGAGAATGTGAAATATGTGCAGCAGGAGAACTTCTGGATTGGGCCCAGCTCGGTGAGGGCAGGGCCGGGCCGGGCAGGCTGGGCCCCAGAGGCCCCCAAGCCGCAGAGGCCATAGAGGCTCCTCCTCCCTCCACCCCTGCAGGAGGCGCTCATCCACCTGGGCGCCAAGTTCTCGCCCTGCATGCGCCAGGACCCGCAGGTGCACAGTTTTGTCCGGGCTGCGCGGAACGGGAGAAGCACTCCGCCTGCTGCGTGCGAACGACAGGTCCGGCTGCGTGCAGACGCCGGAGGAGGAGTGCTCGGTGTGTGGCCCTGCCCGCTGCCTCGTGGCCCGAGGCCCGTTGGAACTCCAGAGCCATTGGTCCTGAGCGTGAACTGCCACCCTCGCCCGCGCAGGCCCCCGCACACCCCGTCCTCACCCCAGGCCCTTGGGTGCTCTTGGGACAGCCCCTCTCGCACAGGCTCTTTCCACCAGTGTCTGAGGGAAGCCGGGTTTACCCGTGCACAGTCGGAAAGGCACATTCCAGCTCACTCTCCGCAGGTGCTGTTCCCGGCCTGTCCCCAGCTAGGCTCGTTCTGAGAGGTCCTCAGCGAGGCCCTTTCCTACTGACAGCCCCCCCTGTTAGCTGTGGGGAGACGGGGAGACTCTGGCTTTGCTTTCAGTCCTGCCTGGGAGCCCCAGCGCTACCCAGACATCCCTGGGCACTGACAAGCTGCCCTTGTGTCCTCTGCAGTCCACCCTGGCAGTGTGGGTGAGGTGGCCCGCCCACCCCAGTGCCCCAGAGCTTGCTGGCCACAAGAGACAGTTTGGTTCCGTCTGTCACCAGGACCCCAGGTCAGTCAGCTTTCTGGGGAGCGGCTGCAGCTATGCCTTCGTTGTCGGGGCAGAGGGGAGGGCACTGATGCCGAGGCAGGAACCAGGGGCCTGACCAACTACTGGGCTTACGCAGGGTATGTGATGAGCCCTCCCTCCGAGGACCCCCACGAATGGCCCGACGACATCACCAAGTGGCCGGTGAGCTGGGACTGGGGACAGCTGGGGAATCTCCTTGCCCCGGGAGGAGGAAGCGGAAGCTCACCTGTGAAGGCCAGAGAGGTTCCCTCCGGGAGTCCCCGTGTGCAGGCGCCCTAGACCTGCCTATTTGACAGCTCCTGCTCGTACACAATGCCAGAGCAGGGGTGCTAAGGGAAGTCGCGAGGTCAGAGGGCATGTCTGGGGTCCGACAGCCTGGCAGGGCTGCAGAGGGCGGCAGCACTCCTGAGGGTGGGGGGCCACTGACTCACGCCTGTTTGTGGCCCAGATCTGCACTAAGAGCAGTGCCGGAAACCACACCAACCACCCCCCACATGGACTGGCGCCATCACAGGCAGGCCCTGCTGCACGGCACCAAGGGCAGGTGAGGCGCTTAGGGTGTGTGGCACGAGGGTCTGCACTGGCGCAGGCGGGAACAGGCTGACAGCCCAGGCCAGCACCTGCCAGGCCCAGTGGCTGCGTTAGTTCTTGGGGCCGAGCCCTGGTTTCAGTCTCCTGTGGTCTGTGCCCCAATCCGACCAAGTGCCCCTGCGAGGCATGGTCAGGAGCTCCCGCCTCAGCCAGGCCCTCTTTGCAGGTGTGAGATCACCTCTCGGGAGTACTGTGACTTCATGAGGGGCTACTTCCACGAGGAGGCCACCCTCTGCTCTCAGGTAGGTTTCCTGGGCGAGTGTCCCCCCGTCCCCCTCCCGCTGTGGGTGCTGGACGGGAACCTCTGCACAGGTACACTGCATGGACGATGTATGTGGGCTCCTGCCCTTCCTCAACCCCTGAGGTGCCTGACCAGTTCTACCGCCTGTGGTTGTCCCTCTTCCTGCACGCTGGGCAAGTACCACCCTGTGGGCTGGGCAGGGTTGGGTGAGGTGGGTGTGGCGGCTTCAGCGAGGGCCGGCTGCCTTCCCTGCTGCTGAGTGCCCCCTCTCCACAGGGTCCTGCATTGCCTGGTTTCTGTCTGCTTCCAGATGACTGTCCTCAGGGACCTGGAGAAGCTGGCCGGCTGGCACCGCATCGCCATCATCTACCTGCTGAGTGGCGTGACGGGGAACCTTGCCAGCGCCATTTTCCTGCCGCATCGGGCAGAGGTGAGGCCTGCTGCCCCCCCGGATGGGCTCTCCTGCAGGGGCTGGGTCCATACCCAGTACCCACTTGGGGTCTTGGCAGCGCTCAACTGGAAGTATTACCCTGACCTGCTCTGGGCAACAGGAGGTGGGGTTAGGTGAGGCTCAGGGCATAGGGCATAGGGTACTGTTTTGTGCCCTAGCCCAGAGCGCCCCCTACTTCCCTAGGTAGGCCCAGCGGGCTCGCAGTTTGGCATCCTGGCCTGCCTCTTTGTGGAGCTCTTCCAGAGCTGGCAGATCCTGGCACGGCCATGGCGCGCCTTCTTCAAGCTGCTGGCCGTGGTGCTCTTCCTGTTCACCTTCGGGCTGCTGCCCTGGATCGACAACTTTGCCCACATCTCCGGCTTCATCAGCGGCCTCTTCCTCTCCTTTGCCTTCCTGCCGTACATCAGCTTTGGCAAGTTTGACCTGTACCGCAAGCGCTGCCAGATCATCATCTTCCAGGTGGTCTTCCTTGGCCTCCTGGCCGGCCTCGTGGTCCTCTTCTACTTCTACCCTGTCCGCTGTGAGTGGTGCGAGTTCCTCACCTGCATTCCCTTCACCGACAAGTTCTGTGAGAAGTATGAGCTGGACGCGCAGCTCCACTGAACCGACACGGTGCTGACGGGTGGCCACGTGCTCCAGCAGGCCGGAGCCAGGCCGACTGTCCGCCTCTGGAGAGCCCCACAGGCCACGGGGCTCTGCCAGCCTTGGGTCCTGTTTCCTGAACACGGACCCCTTGTGCCTTGTCCACTGCTGTTGACCCTCTCGTACTTCAGGCATTTATTACACTAGTTCCCATGATCACCTTTTAACTAGTCTCTTGACGACCACCTCATGTGGCCAATAAATGGACCGGGAGCGTTTTAGCTGCCACTGACCGGAGCGGAGCTGCCTTCTCTTTCCTGCTTCATTCGGGGCCGCAGAGAGGCTCTTCGTCCCACTCCCAAATGCCCAGAACACAGAGCTGAGAGGTGGGTACCCTTCAACAGTGCCTCAGCCAGCTGCACACAACTTGCCTCCCTTCAGAGCCACCGTGACTGTTACGGGACAAAGATCCACGGGTCCACTGTTAACATTCACACACACAGGAAGTACCCCAACTTCAGCTCCCAGGTCCGTCCCTCTCAGGGACGTTAGCCTATGGGCTGTGCTCCCCACGAGCAGACACAAAGTTTGCTGCCCTGTGACGCCTGGACCCCACCCCTGCAGAGCGGGCAGTGACCAGCAGAGCTCGAGTGTGGCATCTGGGCTATCTCTCCTTCCCGGTTGGCTCTGATTTTTACACCTATGTAACTTTTTATTTTGTTCACAGGGAGTTACACGTATGTAACTTTTTATTTTGTCCCCATAGCCCTGTGGGATCTGTCGTGTAATGCTGGGTCAACGTCAGGCCAGATACGTGGGATAAAAATAAATACCGGCTCTCAGAGTCCAGGTGCTGAACAGGCTAGCCAGAGGGACCTGGGTCACCTCTGCACTCAGTGGAGTCAGTGGCCCGAGGCTTCCAATGGAGATGTGGGTTCAGTGGCCGCTAGAGCAGAGCCCTTGCTCTCGGTCACTTCTGCCGCAGCTTCTTGATGAAGGACACCTCGTCCCGATTGCGGATCCCGTAACTGCAAGAAAAGGAAGAAAAGGATCAGGGAAGAGTGTGAGTGGCAGCAGGGGGCGCTGGACTGTACCCAGCGGTTTCCTTCTGCATGCACGCTGCCCTCCTGGCTCTGCCCCGCTTGCCCTGGGTTGTTCCCTGCCTCTGTCTACCCAGGCACTCTGCAGGCCCTCATTTAAAATCTTCCCGGGGCCGGAGAGATAGCCCAGTGGGCAGGGCATTTGCCTTGCATGTGGCCGACCCGGTTCGATCCCCGGCATCCCATATGGTCCCATGAGCACCGCCAGGAGTAATTCCTGAGTGCAGAGCCAGGAGTAACCCCTGAGCACTGCCAAAAAAAAAAAAATCTCCCCAGGGCAAGAGAGACACCACAAAAGGGAAGGCACTGGCCTGTATGGGCCAACCCGGTTTGGTCTCTGCCTCCTACGATCCCTCGAGCACCACCAGGAGTCACTTCTGAGCACTTACTCCCGGAGCTTCTTCCTGTCCTCCGTGAGCTTCTCCCCAGCAGAGGTCAGGTGGTACGTCCTCCACACATAGGCCCTGCATGATAGGGGTTTGGATGAGCAGCAGCACAGTGATGGGGCAGCCAAAACACAGAACCTGGACACAGGAATGCTCAAGAGCTTATTTGGTGGGGCCCAGGGAAACATCTCCGCTTCCTGTCTCTCTCTCCCGCACACACAGAAACTGCTCTTGGGGCTGTGCAGAGGAAGCCCCAGTGAGGACATGCATTAGGCTGAGATGTGATTAGGATGAAAAAAGTCAAGTGGAGGGGCTGGAGCGATAGCCCAGCGGGTAGGGCGTTTGCCTTGCATGCGGCTGGCCCATGCCGGCCCAGGTTCGATCCCCGGCATCCCATATGGTCCCCCGAGCACCGCCAGGGAGTAATTCCTGAGTGCAGAGCCAGGAGAAACCCCCTGAGTATCGCCGGTGTGACCCAAAAAGCCCAACAAAAAAAAAGTCAAGTGGGGGGCGAGAGTGATAGCACAGTAGGGGAGCGCTTGCCTTGCATGCAGCTGACCGGGTTCGATCCCCGGCATCCCATCGGGTCGCCCAAGCACTGCCAGGAGTAACTCCTGAGTGCAGAGCCAGGAGCACAGGAAGCTGGCCCATATCCTCCCAGTTAGCATGCTGTAGGGGGCATTTCAAAGCGAGTTTCTGAGGCCAGGAAGGGCATATGTGTGCGGTGTACCTGATACCAGCTCAGCCTCCTGAGCACTGCTGGGTGCCCTGCTAGTCCCTGGCACCACAGGGCTATCGCACTGATGCCCAGGCCCCTTGAAGACTGCTTGAGGGGGCCAAAATAAATGAAAAAATCTGGCAGCTCTGAGATGAAGACCCACACCAGTGCCCACGAAGACTTGGGGAGGAACAGCTGCTTTACTCACCAGCTGATGTGCTGAATGCCCCCTTCGCGCTCCTGCCTGAGCTGCACGTGCCTTTGGATGGCCTTCTTTAGGTCCAGAACCGTGGCACTCTGCACCACCACCACAGCTGCAAGCAAAGGCACACATGGGAAGGATGTGGCGATGTGGAGCAGATCCCACAGCTGGGCCTCAAGGGGCAGGGGTGACCTTGCGGCTACCGCAACACCCCAGAGTTTCTTGCTGACCAGCTGACTCTTCCCCCAAAGTTCAGACTGCAAGGTCGGAGGGAGGAGGCACTTACGCATGACTTCTCCATCCATCTTGCACACTCGGACTGTCATCGCCTGGCCATATTCTAGTGCGATTTGGGAGTTGACCTCTTCCAAAGTGACCTGGGAAAAAGCAAGGGGATAAAGAACAAGTCAGCTGATGAAGCACCCCAAGAGCAGTGCCAGTTTCATAAGGCAGATTTGGAATACACTAGTGCTCTTGGGACTGAACCCAGGCCCCCAAATGCAAGGACTGCCTTGTATGCAGTCAGCCCACGGATCGGAGGATGTTCTTGCCAATGTTAGAGTTTGGCTGTTGTCAGCAGTCCAGTTCCATTGTATGCACATTCTCTCTATCACACTGGGGTGCTCGGGATCACGCCTTGCTGTGATCCGGTTTGCTATCTCTTTGACCCTTCTTTTCTTCCATTTCCTCTGTAGCTTTTCAGATGATTTGCTAGATCTAGCTGGTCTTCCTTGGCCTCTTGGTCCTCTTCTACTTCTACCCTGTTTGCCTTGAGTGTAGATTTTGGGCCACACATGGCAATGCTTGGGGGCTATGACAGGTTCTGTGCCGGGAACTGAACCTGGGACTCCAGCATGCAACGCCTGTGCTCAGCCTGCAGAGCGTTCTCCAGCCCCTATTTCACTTATTTTTCATTGCCAAGAATTTCACCCTGCCCTTTTATGTACAAACTGGAGAAAGCTCACAAGGAAGAAGTAGAAACGGCCAAGCAGAATGAGCTGAAGCTGGAACCTCCAGCTAGGAGCTGGGGACGAGGAAGACCAATGAGCCTGTTAGTCATGTTTGAGCCTGACCACCAGACAGACTACAATCAGTGTCAAGCAAGAGTACTGACTGACAGAAAGATAAGTCACCGTAATTGTTACTGTTACTGTTTTTGGCATATTGAATACACAACAGGTAGCTTGCTGGGCTCTGTGGTGACTCTGTGTTCATCCTAGGGGGCCCAGTCTTTTTCTATGTCAGACCATCAACCATCCAGGGGCCCATGGGGCAGAGCCCTGGTGTAGACAAGCCTGTCTCCTGTCTGCCACCTGCCGATGCAGCCAGACACCGCAGCCACACCTGTAACACCTCAAGGGGCAGAAAGTCACTGTAATAAACATTTTATTTTGTTTTAGAGGTTTTGGGCCATACCCGAGTGCTTATGTGACAATGCAGAGTTGGTAATCAAACCTGCTCCTCCTACATGCAAAGTATGTGCTCAAGACTTTGGACCTGGCCTGTGATAAATGTTTTTGATGTATTTTTTCCAATCTGTGCTAGAGATCTGGCCCAGAGCATCATTCAGGCACTTACCAGAGCTCAGCGTAGAGCTCCATCCCCATTCCTGGTGCTTGCAGTAAGAAATTAACTAAAGGCTGAGGAGATAGCACATAGGGCTGGAGTGCAGGGCTGGCTTGAGCAAAGCCCAGATTTTGTCTTAACATCACCTGGCTTCATGGCACTGCTCTGAAGCACCCTCCCCCTTACACAGTAGAATTTAATTAAAACTCCATGATGGGGATTGGAATAGTAGTATAGGAGGTAGGTTGCTTGCTCTGCATGCGGGTGACTCAGGTTTGATCCTTGCACCCAAACGGTCTCCTAAGCCCCACCAGGAGTGATATCTGAGTGCTGAGCCAGGAGTAAGTCCTAAGCACCACCGACGCTTTCTTTTTTTCTTTTTGGGTCACACTTGGCAATGCTCAGGGGCTACTCCTGGCCTGCACTCAAAAATTACTCCTTGCAGAGCTTGGGGGACCCTATGGGATGTTGGGAATCAAACCCAGGTTGATTGCGTGCAAGGCAAACGCCCTTCCTGCTGTGTTTTCGCTCTGGCTCCAGCACCACCTACTCCTGTTTCTCCTACATGCAAAGTATATGCTCAACCCTCTGGACTCTCTGGCCTGTGATAAACATTTTTTAATGTGTTATTTTTATAATTATGTGGTCACCACACCACGCCTCCCCAAAAAAAAGAAGAAAAGAAAACCAAACCCTGCAATGGGCAAAATATCAAGCACCTAAAGACAGCGCTGAGTACACAGCTAGAAGGGGTGGAGACGTGTCTGCTGTGCGAGAAGTCCTAAGGTCTAGCCCATGCCTGGCCACTTCCTCCTCCCGCAGCACCATAGGAGGTGGCGGTGGCTCCCTGCACCTCTGACCTGAGCAGCATGGCTGGCTCAGCACTGAACAAATGATTGCAGACCCTTTACTCTGTTATTTATTGGGGGTGGGGCGGTACCCAATGGTGCTTAAGGACTCACTCCTGGCAGGGCCTGGGGAACATACGGTGCCAGGAATCACACCTGAGCCAGCTATTTGTAGGGGCAAGCCCCCAGCCCACTGTATAGCGCCCCTGTCCCTATCGTTATTGTCCTCTAGGTAACACGGTCAGTATCTATAGTATTGATGTTCAGAGTTTGCTGCACTTTCCCACCACCCAGGCGACCAAGACCTTCCACCACTTCCTTAAGTCACTTCTAGTCACCTCTTCCTCCGTATCCCACCTCCTTTCCCTCTACGCTAATTGGTTTGGTAATCCAAGACGAAGGGTTTGTCATCCCTGGATACAATCTATCCCTTTGTTCTGTTTCTCCATAAAGCAGATGCGTGCGACCGTTCCGTATTTTGTTCTCCCTCTGGCTCTAGCTCCAATCGCGTTGCGGCGAACTGCACAATTTCACTTTTTTCTTTGAGCTGGGTGGCACGCCACCACGTATATATCTACCAACCATTTCTTTATTCATCTGTCCTTGGACATGCGTGCTGTTTTCATGTCCCGACTACTTGGTGCCGCAGCGAACACGGCTGTGCCTTTCTCCTTTCCAATGAACGCTTTGCGTTATGTGGCGGTTTGGGTGGGTGGGTTTCAAGACGGGGAATTGCTCGGTCACACGTAAGCTCTAAAATCCTCACCCGAGGCTACGGCCTCCAGTGAATACTGTCTACAGCGACCGAGCCCCGTCCACACGGGAGGTTCCAGCTCGGCCGCGCCCCGCGCCGCGCACCTGGATCGGGAGGTCGCAGAGCAGTGGGTCCTGCACCACCATGGCGAGCCCCTCTTGGAACACATCAACCGCTTCCGAGTGAGGCAGCGTCTCTTCTTCATCCTCCTCCTCCTCCTCCTCCTGCGCCTCAGGGGGGCGCCGCACCCTGCGTCTCCTCCAGGACGCCGGTGAAGTCAAAGGCTAAAAACGCAGCCCACGGGTCCGTCTGGGCGCGCAGCGGAGGCGTGGCCGAACCACAGCTCCGGCCGTCGGGGCGTGGTGCCACCGGGACCAATGAGCTGGAGCCTTTCTGCCGCGGTGCTCGCTGGGAGCGCGCGGAGGCGCCGCGTCTATTGGTGGACCGGGTGCGTGGCGGCTGCTAGAGCCAATGAGCTGGAGCCGCCCTGCCGCGGTGCTCGTTGGGAGCGCGGAAGCGGCGTTTCTATTGGCGGTTCTGCGAGTGGCTGCTGCTTAGGCCGACGTGAGCGCTCGGGAGGTTAAGGCAAGGGCTGGGCTGCTGGGACCCCTAGTGTCCCAGGGTTGCAGTCATGCTGCTCTTCTGCCCTAGCTGTGGGAACGGACTCATCGTGGAGGAGGGCCAGCGCTGCCACCGCTTCGCCTGCAACACCTGCCCTTACGTGCATAATATCACCCGCAAGGTGGGTCCCGCACCGCTCGGTCGCACTATTGCGGGGTCACTTCAGTCGGCGGGCCCCTCGCTTTGCCCGCCGCTTGGCTTTACCGTGTGCTCCGTCAGCACTGGGACCGAAACCGTAGGGATGCGTGCTTTTAGTTCTGTCCTGCAGTCTGAATACCTTTCACGGAACCAAGGACGCGTAGTGGGCTTTCCGCGGAGAACGGTGCACGTGGTATTGCGCTTGTTTCTTTTCGCTGGCCCGCTCGTTTCTGGGTGCCGCTATTTTGTGTTAGGTGTTTGTTGTTGGGGGGCGGTTGGCCCACACGCGGTGAGGGTTTATTCCTGCCTCTGTCCTCCGGGGCACCCCTAGAGATGCCCGGGGACAGGGGCTGCCGGAGGATCAAACCGGGTCGAATCGGATCTGCCGCGTGTAACGCCAGCGCCCGGCCCTGTGCTGTCTCTCTCCAGCCCCCTGGAGCCTCACATCTCACCTTCGCAGTGTGGCCTGGTTTGCCAGCTCTGTGCTGGTGCCGCGGTGTACAAATCTGCTGAACTTTGTAACTCTGGCTTTCGTTATATTTTTCTCTTTCATCTTGGGGTATCAGACGTCTTAAAGACGTGGTGCAAGAGTGTCCAGCGAGGTCTTTTCCCCCCAGCACAGTTTTTGCTGAGTACCTTGAACACGCCAACCCAGGTTGGAATCTGGGCACCACGTACCGTCCGCCAGCTGCGCCAGGAATAAGCCCTGAGCACCGGTAGGGGCTCTTGTTGCCGTTGGTCATGCAGGTGCGGCCCCTAAACCAAAAAGAAGCACAGGACCCTCTCCAGGACCCTCTCCGGAACTTGAATCCTCTCCAGCATTTGAATCCTGTTTGGGGGAGGTGTAAGGGATACCTGGTTTTGGCCACACCCTGACTGTGCTCAAGGATTACTCCTGGCTTTGAACTCAGAAATCACTCGGGGCAGGCTTAAGGACCATATGGGGTACTAGGAATTGAACTTGGGGGGGTGCATGCAACAGACAGTCAGACAGACAGTCAGACAGACACACACACACACACACACGCCCCTGATGTATTATCGCTTTGGCCCCAAGGGGACATATATTTTTTAAAATTTTTATTATGCCACCGTGAGATATACAGTTACAAAGATGTTCATAATTGGGTTTCAGTCATACAGTGTTCCAGCACCCGTCGCCTCCACCAGTGCCCATTTCCCACCACCAATGACCCCACAAGTGTGGTTTGGTGTCCAAGCTTGTGCTGGGAAGAAACTGAAACCGCTGTTATTTCTCAGGTAACCAATCGGAAATACCCAAAGCTGAAGGAGGTGGATGATGTGCTTGGGAGCAGCAGCTTGGGAGAACGTGGACTCGACTGCAGGTAAATCTTTCTCACTCTGAGCGTGTATCAGTACGAGGCAGCCTCGCCTTGTCAGCCTGTGTATACCTCGGTGAAATCCGTCTCTAGAAATAGAAGTAATACCTGGTAGTGGCTCAGAGGACTGGAACCATCGCTTTGCTGTGGGGAGCCTGGTTGAATCCCTGGCCCCCTGGTTCCCTGAACACCACAGGAAGCAATTCCTTACTATCTGGTTAGAATTATCACTGAGTACCAAAAAAACGTTAATTTCTTCTTTAACAATATACTGCTGGGGCTGGAGAGAGAGTACAGCTGGCAAACTGTTTGCCTTGCTGGGAAGTAAATCCTGAGCATTGCCAGTGTGGCCAAAGATAATTTACGTATTGCTTACAGGAACTCAGTGGGAAAGATACAGCATCCTCTGAGCGCGGGTCTGGGCTGCGGTGGGGTGGGTGGGGGAGGGGAGGCTTTGCTGTCTTTTACAGAATGTCTGTTTTTTTTGGGGTTTTTTTGCCTTTTTGGGTCACACCCGCAATGCTCAGGGGCTACTCCTGGCTCTGCACTCAGGAATCACTCCTGGCGGTGCTCGGGGACCACATGGGATGCTGGGGATTGAACCCAGGCTGGCAGAGGCCGGTTGCATGCAAGGCAACGCTCTACCCGCTGGGCTATCGCTCCAGCCCCAGAATGTCTGTTTTTAACAGTGATGCTAGTCACAAACATGTATAGTTTTATATATACATATATAGGTGCTTTTTAAGAAATATATTGTGGTTCTAATGTTTGTTTTTCTTGTTGCCAGAGCCGTGTCCGAAATGTGAACACCTCGAGCCTATTTCATGCAACTTCAGACCCGCTCGGCAGATGAGCCCATGACCACCTTCTACAAGTGCTGCAATGCTCAGTGTGGGCACCGCTGGAGGGACTAGGCAGGACTGTGTAGGACAGTTTACAGCTATGTGTTTGGGCTCCTTGTCAGAGAGTCTCTGCTGGTGACCCTTCAGTGTGGCCCGCCAGGCTGACAGGAAGTGCGGCTTATCTGCCGGGCAGCACAGAAATTCTGCGCTGTCCAGGAAGGCCTGTGTTCTGGGAGGAGTGCCCTCAGCTGAGGACGCTGCTGGGTCCTGGTTGCCATTTATTGGTTTTCTTTGGCTTTTTGGGTCACACCTAGCAATGCTCAGGGGTTACTCCTGGCTCTGCACTCAAGAATTACTCCTGGCGGTGTTTGGGGGACCCTATGGGAAGCCGGGATTGTACCTGGATCGGCCGTGTGCAAGGCAAATGTCCTACCTGCTGTGCTATCGCTCCAGCCTCTGGTCTCCACTTTTATGGTGACTGGGCAAGTGACATTCTTTTATCATTAACCAACACCACTCTTACAGTATTTCAGCTGTAAATACTCTTATAGTATTTCAGCTGCACCATTAATAGAGTACATTGCTTGGTACATTAGTTTTCCCTGAATATTTGTGTTAATTGTAACTTAAGTTTGTCAAAGTTAATTTGAAAATTTTTTTTTCTTTTTGGTCACACCCGGCAATGCTCAGG
Source organism: Cryptotis parvus (assembly GCA_021461705.1). NCBI lineage: Eukaryota > Metazoa > Chordata > Mammalia > Eulipotyphla > Soricidae > Cryptotis > Cryptotis parvus. Next base: position 21,431 of record JAJIBD010015659.1, on the reverse strand, counting down.
GGTTACTCCTGGCTCTGGCTCTGCACTCAGGAACTCTCCTGGTGGTGCTCGGGGACCATATGGGATGTCGGAGATAAAACCGGGTCGGCTGCGTGTAATGCCCTACCTGCTGTGCTCTTGCCGGCCCCGAATTTTTAATTAATAGTAAAACTCGGGGCTGGAGTATTAGTACAGCAGGTAGGGCATTTGCCTTGCACCTGGCTGACCTGGGTTTGATGCCCCTTCACCCCATAGGGTCCTCTGTGCCCACCTGGAGCGATCCCTGAGCGGAGATCCAAGAGTAAGACCTGCGCAATGCCATGTAGCATCAGAAAAGAAAATTGATAGGAAAAATGTGGGGCAGGATGTAATTCTGTGATACAGCGTGTGCTTCTTCCCCTGCGCAGAAATAAAAAGGAAAAAAGAGTCTCATGTTTCCTCTTCAGTGTTTTAAATGCCTTATCTATACTTTGTGAAACTGAGTTTCCTGAGTTCTGTGAGGTGCCCTAGCACGTCAAAAGAGCATCCAGTGGGGCCTCGAGGAACTTAGGAGTTTCAGCTCTTCTCGGCTTATGATTGACAAGTCAAGTCTGGGAGGAGTTGGGAGAACCCCCCAATCGGTGGCTACTGTCCTGGGACTTCTGACTGGCCTGTGTATTCGGGTTGGTGTTAGGAGAGTGTTGGCCCCAGGAAACTCATGCTCTCATGGGGTAGGTGGTGTCAAGACTGAGTTCAGTTCTTTTTTTTTTTTGCTTTTTGGGTCACACCCAAAAATGCTCAGGGGTTACTCCTGGCTCTGCACTCAGGAATTACTCCTGGCGGTGCTCGGGGACCATATGGGATGCCGGGATTGAACCTGTGCCGGCGCAAGCTGGCCGCTTGCAAGGCAAACGCCCTACCCGCTGGGCTATCGCTCTGGCCCCTGAGTTCAGTTCTTAACTCTGCTGGTTAGTGGGGGGAGACTTCATCAAACTCAAGTGAGACAATCCTCAGACCTTTGCTTCATGTTGTTTTCTTTTTTTTCTTTTCTTCAGATTTTGTGTCATTCCCAGTAATGATGAAACTTGAGTCATTTTCTTATTGATAAAACATTGATAAAACATTGTAACCAGGTCCTGAGCCTGTTATCTGTAATCTGTTCTACTTAAATTCAGTTTGTCTGTTTTTTTTTTTTTTTTTGTTTTTTTGGGCCACACCTAGTGATGCTCAGGGGTTACTCCTGGTTCTGCACTCAGGAATTACTCCTGGCGGTGTGAAGGGACCATTTGGGATGGTGGGGATCGAACCCTGGACGGCGCGTGCAAGGCATATGCAGTTTGTTCGGGCTTACAAATGTAAGATGATCATAGGGGTGTTCTCTAGTATCCACGGCTTCTGCTTGGCTCACTTCATGCCAGTTGCTGCACGTTTGAGTGGATGGCCCTGAGCACACAGGATGTGACCCCAAAACAAAAACATGAAGTCATCTATTCCAGGTGGTTACATGTTTTTTGTTTGTTTTTGTTTTCCACCTCCTTCCCTACATTTATTCTGTAAGAATCAAATGCTAAGTACTGCAGACTTTTTGGGTCAAGAGTCTACAGTCTTGGGATAGAGATAGAGTATAGCAGTTGCTTGTGTGACCTACGTATGCTCCATCCCTGGTACCCCCATATGGTCTCTTGAGACCCACTAGGAATGATCCCTGAGCATAGAGCCAGAAGCTCTGGGTATATGGGTTGTGACCCCCCCAAAAAGAAGGTGTCAAAATCTAACCTGGGGCCAGTAAGGCACTTGCGCATGACTAGCCTGAATTCTATCCCTGCTACCCCAAATGGTCTCCCAAGCCCCACCTGGAGTGATCTCTGCACTGAGCTAGAAGTAAGTCTTGGAAACTGCCAGGTATGGCTGCAATATAATATATATATATATATATATATATATATATTTTTTTTTTTATTAAAACTAGGTAACTGGGCTGGATAGCTCAAGGGCCAAGCAGACGGTATTCCCACATTCTATCCCTCGTGCTGAATTGTTCCCTGAACACCTCGGCATGTCTCCCCAATAAACCAGTCAGCCAACAAAACCCCCAAATCCATAGGCATTACATAGTGTGTTTGTAGGAGTCTGAAGTGATAGTTCAGCAGGCAGGACATTGATGACCCAGTTTTGATCCCTGACATCCCAGATGCTCCCCCAAGCACCTCCAGGCATAACCCCTGGATGCAGAGCCAAAGTAAGCTCCGAGCACTGCTGGGTGTGGCCACCCCCACCACTAAATATGGTTTAGTTGTTCTTGCACACTCTGCATTAAGGTTAAATTTTCAGAAGAGACAATTGATAAGTATCAGTAAGATAATTCATGAACTGTTAAAAAAAACCGCTTTGAGACATTCACTTTTTTTTTCTTTTGGTGGTTTTCGGTGTCTTGCAGGGAACCCAGGGCTTCACACGAATGAAGCCTGTATTCTGTTCACTGAGCCACATTCCCAGCCCCTGTTTGCCTCATTTCCTATAGCACATTGATATTGCTTCCATTATCTTTAATGTTCAGAACAACTCCCCTGAAAAGCCTCTAGTCTTAGATTTGTTTTCTTTGGACGTACTTTACCTGGTTGCCGCCATTGAACGTAGGTCACCCACCGTCTAGAACAATACTTTTTTTGCTTGGTTAGCCAATGAGCCACTTGAAGTTTGATTTGCTTATTTCATTTATCTTTTTTAGTTTTTGTGAATAAGTTGGGTACATTGGAACTGGTGGCAAGTGGTCTAGTAATGCTGACCAGCTGTTGCATCATTGAATAGTCTGTGCCATCCTGTTTAATAGAATAATCCACATTCTGCCATAGAAACATGACATTTAGGGGTTGGGATCACATTCAGAACCTGACCAGTGGCTCAGAAAAGCTGCTGCCCGGTGCCGCGTTGAGGTTTCAGTCCGTGTTGCTGTCACATGCACTGAGCTATCGTCTCGCCGTCAGCTGGATGCAGCTGCAGGCTGCTCCCACTCACACCTCTGTCTGCCCTTGGGGTGAAAGAAGTGACTGACACGAACATTTGCATTTCAGTTTCAACCCACCCAAGCAATAAAAATGGTGTAGCCGCGGCTGGGGAAGCTGGAACTCGGTTCCCCCCAGGCCCAGCTGACCATGGGGCTCCCAGGAGGACAGATGGGTTTTGAGAGTGGGCCCATCACCTCTGGGGGTCCCAGAAGCAGCCGGATGAGACTCGCCCACCACACTAGCCGCCACCTTCGCTGTCCGGACGCTGCAACATAATCAGCCCACCCAGGAGGGATGCTACCTCGAGACCACATTAACCGAGCAAAACGAGTTCGAGCCCAGGTAGGCAGCTCCCAGAAGCGGGAATCACCGGAATTCGTCAGATGGAGCTGGGGCTGGCCCTTCCCCTCCATTTTGGCCGAGCCTGGTGGCCCCGCCCAGGAGCTGCCGTGGGTGACCAGCCATAGCTTGAAGAGCCTCACACGCGGCTGGGGAAGCTGGAACTCGGCTTGCCCAGGCCCAGCTGAGCATGGGGCTCCCAGGAGGACAGATGGGTTTTGGGAGTGGGCCCATCACCTCTGGGGGGTCCCTGAAGCAGCCGGATGAGACTCGCCCACCACACTAGCCACCACCTTCGCTGTTCAGATGCTGACCAGGAGGCCCCTAAGTCGCGCGGCCGTGCGGTCCTTCAAACTAGTGGAAACAGTTATGTCCTTTAATGTACTGCATTCTATGATGTGTAGGAAAGTTAGGCGGGAGGGAGAGATAGAGAGGAGAGAAAAGACATACAGAACCCGCCAAGTAGTTGAGGTGTGGGAGGGGGGAGGGAGGTGGGGACATTGGTGATGGGAGATGGGTTCAGGTGGGGGGATGGGTTGGAACACTGTAGAACCATAACTCTACACGAGCATCTTGCAATTGTATGTCTAAAAGTGGTGTAATAAAATTTGAAAAAAAAAAAAAAAACGGTGTAGACTCTTCTCAGTTTGCAGGTTTACTGGGGTGTGGGGCGCCGTGCCCTTGGGCTACAAGGCACCTTGTGACGCTTAGGCTACTCCCAGCTCAGTGGTCTTGATGGTGCTGAGGAGTGATGTTGGAGATCCAACCCGGGCCTCTTGCATGCAAATCATGTTTGTTTTTATTTTATTTATTTATTTCTTTTTTATTTTATTTTTTTGATTTTATTACACCATTTTTAGACATACAATTGCAATATGCTCATGCTCAAGTTTTGGTCTACAGTGTTCCAACACCCATCCCTCCACCCGAACCCATCTCCCATGACCAATGTCCCCACCTCCCCCCCCTCCCGCACCCATGTTTGGTTTTTAAAGGATGGACTGAATTTGAACTGTATGCTAACAAACCCATGGTGTATCTTGATTATGAGAATTTATATCGCTTAACATGTATCAAGTTCTTGGAGCATTCCTGACTAACAGGTTCATTGCTGTCTTGTGTGTTTTATGGGCTAAACAGTCAATAACCAGATACTAGATGAATATGAATATATATGTATATATATACATACATACATACATACATACATATATATATATGCACATCACCGTGAATTACAAAGTTACAAAGATATTTATGATTGAGTTTTAGGCGTGACGTGGTTCCAACACCAATCCCTTCACCGGTGCCCACTACCCTTTGCCAATGTCCCCAGTTTTCCCACACCGCCACCCTCCCAGTCTGCCTCTGTGGCAGGCATTTTTCTCCCCCATTGTCCTACTTACTGTTCTCCCCCATCGTCCTACTCTTCCTTCCCTAACTTACGCCCTCCACCCCCCAGGGAAACTTCCTACTGAAGACTAGTTCTCCTGTTCCTTGTTTCTATTGCCTTTGAGCACTGATAGTCCCCTTGAGGTTTCTTTATACCCCACATCTGAGAGTGATCATTTTGAGTCTGTCCCTCTCCTTCTGATTCTCATTCAATATGACACTCTCTAGATCTGTCTCCGTTGCAGCAAATTGTATCTTTTATTTTTTTTTTAGTCATACCTTGCTAAAGGGGTTACTCCTGGCTCTGTGCTCAGGAATTACACCTGGCGATGTTCAGGAGACCTTATTTGATGCTGTGCAAGGCAAATAATTGCAGTGGTGTTGGGTTTGAGGTTGAGTATTTGTAAGAAATTAACATGAACATCTTTGTTAAAAAAAGTGAGTAGAAGCCCACTACATTTAATAATTTTCAGTAAGTGAAAGTAATAACACAGATGGTCCAATTCACACGTAACTACCTAATAAAGTGGTCATGACTTTATCAAACCATTCCAATATATATGTTGTAATAAGCAATACGATTAGTGCCTGCTAAGGGAGCAGGCATGGGGATGGACTGGAAACGAGGGGCTTTGGTGGTGGTAAGGGCGCATTGGTGGTGGGACTGGTGTTGGAATATTGAATACTTGAAACAACTACTGTGAACAACTTTGTAACTCATGGTGTTTAAATAAAGTAAAAAAAAATACCAACTGGACCAGTCCATAATTCCACTGGCAGTGAATGAGGGTCCCTTTCCCCCATATCCTTTGCAGCTCTGCATGATGTAGTTTTTTTTTTTTTTTTGCTTTTTGGGTCACACCCGGCAATGCTCAGGGGTTTCTCCTGGCTCTGCACTCAGAAATCACTCCTGGTGGTGCTCGGGGACCATATGGGATGCCGAGGATTGAACCCGGGCCGGCACAGGCCAGCCGCGGGCAAGGCAAACACCCTACCCGCTGGGCTATTGTTCCAGCCCCTTCATGATGTAGTTCTTTATGGGACAAGGTCTCTGGTGTGTGGTGGCATCTAATTGTTTTGATTTGCATTTCCCTGATTAGTAGTAAAGGGAAATTTTTTTTTTTTTTTTTTTTGTGGATTTATTTATTTATTTTTTTTTTTTTTAAACATTTTATTATACCACCGTGAGATATACAATTACAACGTTGTTCACACTTGGGGGTTTCGGTCACACAGTGTTCCAGAACCCCGCCCTCCACCAGTGCCCATTTCCCACCACCAATGTCCCCAATTCCCCCGCCCCCACATCCCGCCTAAATGGCAGGTTCTTTATCTCCCTCTCCTCTCCCTCTCTCTCTCCTCCTTCTCCCACAATTGTGGGTTGCACTACGTTACACTTAGAAGCCATCATTTGCATTTTTTGTCTGTCCTTAATGCTCAGTTCTATGTTAGCATCAGAACTTTAGACATTTATTCACTCATGTTCCTTTCTCTATCTAAACCAACCTCTGACTCCCACCCGCTTGTGGTAATTTCCACTTTTGGTAAGATCACCTAGTATATTTATGCCATGCAAATAAATGCAGTCATTCTATGTCTCTCAGTAAAGGGAAATTTTTAATTAACTTTTTTGGCCATTTATATTTCTTCTTTGAAGAAGTACTGTTCATCTCCTCACCCATTTTTTTAATAGGGTAAGAAGGTTTTTTTTCTTTCTGAGTTCTACCAGTGCCTTATATTTCTTGGATATTAACCCTTAATCGGTTGAGTAGTAAATGTTTTATTTCAGTAAGATGTTGGAAATTGAATATCTTTTTTTTTTTTTTTTGGGTCACACCCAGCAATGCTCAGGGGTTACTCCTGGCTCTGCACTCAGGAATTACTCCTGGCGGTGCTTGGGGACCATATGGGATGCTGGGGATCGAACCCAGGTCGGCTACACTCAAGGCAAATGCCCTACCCGCTGGACTATCTGCTCCGGCCCCGGAACTTGAATATCTTAACAGTAAGAAAAAGAAGCAGAAGATGAAAGATCCCACGTGATTCTGTGGAACTGATTCTGTGGGACAAAATGCAAAGGGACAGGAAGTAGATTCCTGTTGCAGTGGGTCACAGCGGGCTGGAATGGGGAATCACCGTTTTTGAGCAGGGTATATTCTTTTGGAATATTTTGTACTAAATAGAGTCCACTATTGTACAGTGGTTGTCATTGAATTATTAACCTCATTATCATTATTTATTTATCTATCTATTTGCATTTTGGGTCCCACCTGACGATGCTTGGGGGGTTACTCCTGACTCTGCACTCAGGATCAAACCCAGGTCAGTCACGAGCAAGGCAAATGCCCTACCTGCTGAACTATCTCTCCGGCCCCAAGTTGTTAACTTTAAAATTGTTTTATATCATGTGAATTTTGCCCCATTGGAAAATAGTCATCCCACAGGTTCCTTTACTTCTCCTTACGCTGGACCTTCAAACAGTCCAGCTGCTGTCCATTGCCTAGACAACCACTTTTTGAAATATTTTTTGTAGAGCCAGAGGAATAGTACAGTGGGTAGTGTGCTTGCTTTCCACCCAGATGACCAGGGTTCAATCCCCAGCATCCCATATGGTCCCTCGAGCCCTGCCAGGCGTGATCCCTGAGTGAGTCAGGGGTAAGCCCTGAGCACCACCATGTAGCTTAACACCCCTCAAACAACAACAACAACAACAACAACAACAACAACAACAACAACAAAACCAACTCAGAGGACTGAAAGGTAGTGCAGCTTGCACTTGTCTTATACGCAGCGGATCCAGGTAGATCCTCAGCACCCTATAGGGTCCCCCAAGTTCCTCTCTGAGTGATCTCTGAGCCAGGAGTAAGTCCTGAGCACTGCTGGATGTGGCCTAAACAATAACAAAAAAATCTTTTTTTTTTTTTTTTAAAGGAATGGAGTTTTATTTTATTTTTTTTTGCTTTTTTGGGTCACACCCGGCGATGCTCAGGGGTTACTCCTGGCTCTGCACTCAGGAATTACTCCTGGCGGTGCTCAGGGGACCATATGGGATGCCGGGGATCGAACCCGGGCCGGCATGGGCCGGCCGCGTGAAAGGCAAACACCCCTACCCGCTGGGCTATTGCTCCGGCCCCTCTTTTTCTTTTTATAGTGAAGTTTGAACCTAAGAACTCACATGTGCAAGGGCACAAGGCTAGTGTCCTGCTGCTGACCTACTTCCCTGACTCAGAAGGCAACTTTGGAGACCAGCAATATTATTTTTTATTTCGGGTCATGCCTGGTGATGTTTGGGGATTACTTCTGGCTCTGCACCCAGGAATTACTCCTGGTGGTGCTCGGGGACCATATGGGATGCCGGGTATCGAACTTAGGGTCAGCTGTGTGCAAGGCAAACACTCTACCTGTTGTGCTATCGCTCCAGCCCCTGGACACTAGCGATTTCACACCTCCAGTACCAGCCTGCTTTTTGAGTCCTGTTTGGGTGCCCAGGCGCTAAGGTCTGTGGACCCTGCTCTGCCCAGCACTGTGGGTCAGGGGCACTTAGGGCATGTCCAGGAGCTCAGGAGCAGGCAGGCAGGACTCCCAGCCACAGCTGCTAAGGAGTTCCCACTCAGGTTTCAGCCTGGTCAGGTCTCCAGGTGCCACCTAGAGATAGTGGACATATCAGTGAGCACGTTCCTGCAACGCATGAGAGCCATCTCAGCTGGGGGGTCACGTCTGTGCAGGGCAGGTGCCTCGGTCCTTCAACCACAGGAGCCACACAGAGGCACTATAACTGTTCATCTGGGGCTCCCAGGAAGTGGATTCTTGCCAGTATTTTTAACTTGGTTAGAGTGGAGGAGATGTGCAACGCACTTCCGTCCACACCCGTGCTCTTTGGATACTAAAGATATATTCTGGGTGCCGCCCGCGTCTTTGGCTAGCATCCAGCCCAGCTGAGGGTCCCCATAAAACCGTAGAAGCTCCACATGCATGCAGAGGGGAAGGATGGTTGTCAGAATGTCTTTGCCCTTGGAGGCCTGGGACGTGATGGCAAAAATTGGGGCCGGGGGCAAGGAACATTCCCCCTTTCCCAGCCCTTTGGTTCTTTGGTGGTCCTAATAATCAGGTGTTAGCAAGGGTTGAACCAACAGCTCAGTGGGTGGAGACCCTGAATTATCTGTGCTACTCTATATTCCGCTATATACATCATTCCGTCATATACATCAAAAGACTAGCAAGAGAAAACATGATTAATTATATGTAGCATGTAACTATGGAACTTGCCAATTTAAGGAGGCATACAGTATTTAGAAAGAGAGCAGTAAGGTTTTCAGTGAAGGCATGAAGATAGTTGAGCTGGAACAGTAATACAGAGGGTAAAGCACATGTCTTGCAACGGTCAACACAAGATTGATCCCTCCCATTCCATAAGGTCCAAGACTGATTCCTAAGAACAGACAGTGGACTAACTCCTGAGCACTGCTGGGCATGGCCCCGAAACAAAAAGAATGAAGATGACAAGGGCCGGAATGATAATACAGTGGGTAGAGCATTTGCCTTGTACGCTACCAACCCGGATTCAATCCCCGGCATCCCTTATGTTCCCATGAGCACCGTCAGGAGTAATTCCTGAGTGCAGAGACAGGAGTAACCCTGAGCATTGCTGGATGATGCAAAAAATAAAAAATGAGTATGACTCAAAGAGTTGGAGCACTTGTTCTGCATCATGAACACCCGCAATCTCTGACTGCATGGTTGCCCCCTACCCGCCCCAGGCACTTTATTATTGGGTATGACCCAAAACAAAAAGGATGAGCTTCAATTTTAACAGGATTTTGGTGGTTTTATTTATATATGACAACAGACTGTCAAACTTAGTCTATATTTTAAGGTTATGTCTTCCCAATACTGGGAGAAGAGACTTTCTGTTTTAGGGAGACAAGACGGTTGGGCAGGGGCTGGAGAAAAAGGGCAGTGGGCAGGGTGCTGGCCTTGCACATGGCCCACCTGGGGTTTGACCCTGGCATCCCATATGGTCTGCCAGGAGTGATCTCAGCTGTGAGCTATAAGCCCTGAGCACCACTGAGTGTGGCCCCCAAACCAACAATGGTGGGCAAGTGGGTAGGGCGTTTGCCTTGCACGCGCCGGCCCATGCTGGCCCGGGTTCGATCCCCGGCATCCCATATGGTCCCCCCGAGCACCGCCAGGAGTAATTCCTGAGTGCAGAGTCAGGAGAAACCCCTGAGCATTGCCAGGTGTGACCCAAAAAAAGCAAAAAAAAATGGTGGGCAAAGTTATTATTGTCTTTGATGTAGAACAACCAGCTGCTCCTTTTGCCACACCCCAGAGCAGCCTTTGTGGCTCAGCACCCAGGTACAGGCTTCTCTGTTCTTCCACTTTCCAAACGTCACCTCCAGCAGCCGGAGAAGAGGGCCAGGCAGGGTCTTCTGTGACGCTTCCCACGAGTGACAGTAGCTGTGAAGCCTGAGTGCCGTGGCCAGCAGGAAAGGGGAGGTCTCTTCCGGAGACATGGACAGACCAGTGCTTGCTTCCAGCTCCTGGAGAACAAATCTCTCCTGTGAGCCACAGAACCTGGTGTGCTCTTCTTGGCCAGTGCTCTCTGCAGACCAGGGGTGGGAGAGCCCTTTCCAGGTCGCAGTGTGGACCCAGAGCTCAGGGCTCTTGTCTTTGTCCAGAAGGGCATGTGTCCACCTTGTGGGTGTCTTTTTTTTTCTTTTTGGGTCACACCTGGCAATGCTCAGGGGTTACTCCTGGCAGTGCTTGGGGACCATATGGGATGCCAGGGATTGAACTTGGGTTGGCTGCATGCAAAACAAGTGCCCTACCCACTGTACTGTTGCTCTGGCCCCAACTTTGTGGGCGTTCTAGGCAGGAGGTTCTGCCCACTCAGGGGTTACTCTAGACCCCTGACTGAATTCTTTCCCCAGAGTTCAGCACTTCACAGCTTTCAGTACGGTGACTCCTGCTGTCTGCCAAGGGCTGGAGGAAAATGTCTCTGTCCTCCTTGTGGAGGTTCCCAAGGTCACTCCGTGGTTCCTGACCAGCTCCCACACAGTGGCATCGCTGTTGGACATCCCAGCCTGGCTGGTTGCAGGGACATCTCCAGGGCTCAGAGCTCTGCCACATGCCTGGGGGGCCTGAGGGGTGGCCCCTACCATAGCAGCTTAGGGCACAGTAGTCACTGCTGCTGGCCTCTGTGTCCACACAAGTTGTACTGGCGGGGCTGGCAGGGACCCAGTCCTCTTGCGGCAGATATGCCAGAGGAGGTCCGGCCCCTGCATGTCCCGCCAGCAGCACCTCCTCCTCTTTGCTCGCCTCTATTCCCAGTGGTGGCCAGGGTGCTGCCGGATCCCATGTGAGTACTGCAATGGCCTCCCCAGTGTTGGACTCTGAGGCTCCTCCTGAGATGCTGGCACAGGCCTCCTTGTGCTTCAGGGCAGCTTTGTGGGCTCCTGTCCAGGTCTAGGACACAGCATGGAGAGGAGGGTTGTCCAAGGTGGCGTGCCCAGGAGTCCCCCTCATCCAGGAAGCCCTGGTGTTCTCAGAGGCAATGTAGCCCCATGCCTAGAGTATGATGTCTCAACCTCTCCAGGGCTCCCTGTGGCCCTTGCAGAAGTGATGGGCTAAGGACAGAAAAGACCCCCAAACTATGTACCCCCTCCCTGAAACTCCTTACACACTCATGTGTGTGTTTGTCTTAAGACTTGCCTTGTGTAAGCAGCCTCCCATCATGACCCCATCCCAGGGATCTGAGAAGGGGCTTCCAGGGAAATAGCTGTGCTGTCCTGCAGCCCCTAGCTATCAGCCCCCAGGGTGCCCTGGGAGAAAGGGGATTGAACTCCAATGAAGTGATTGATTCCTGAGAGGGGGAAGTAGCAACTCCTGGCAGGAACATCTTGGCCTCCTGCCTGGAAGAGGGCAGTGTGGCCACCAGCCTGGCGTGAGGGCGCCCCCTGAACATCACATAGTGTCTCATGGTCCGTGTCACCAGCGAGTTGCCTAGGGCATGCACAGGGTGAGCGGCACACCCACCCATGGACCAGTGAGTCTTCCACATACAGCACAGGGGCCAGAGACCCTCCACATGGGCAGTGGGCACAGACTGCTATGAGCATTGACAGAGGTGTCCGTGGCTTGCCCCCTGACCCTCACCATAGCTCCTCCTAACCCTCTGCCTGCTTTATCCCTTGCAGAGCCTTGGCTCACCTGAAAGTTGCCATTGTGCACACTGTAGAGAGGTTGGAAGAATGCCGCTGGAGAGGGCACGTTCTGGTAGAAGGTTCTCTTCACCCTGGGACCAGGAGAGCATCAGGAGACCTATGGGGAGCGGGTTGTGTCCCACTCCAGGAAGCCTGGGGTCTCAGCAGGAACCTAGCTCCCTTCCAACAAGCAGGTGATCTCCCCTTCCTCGGTCCAAACCCTCTCCTTGGGCATCCACTAGTGAGGTGGTCCCTGGCGATCAATCCGTGAACGTGTTTGATGCCAAGGCTTGTCCTCTCTAGGGCAAGCCATGGTGTTAGGAGTGTGGTGGCAGGTCCTATCCTCAACTCCTAGGATGAGCCAGTGCCTCCAGGAGCTGCTCTGGTGTCATTAGCAGCTTCTCCCTCCTTCCTGCCCGAGAAGGCTCAAGTTCTGGGCCCTCCCGTAGGGCTCTGTTCCTCAAAGACTGGCTCATTGACGCTTGGGCACAAACACGCACAGGTGTTCTCAAACATACACATTCACACACTCCTTCACTCATTCATCACACCCATCCACACGTGTACACCAGCTGCTTCCTATTCATGCACACATTCTTGTATACACACACGTTCTCACACTTACACCCCCGCCCCTTGATTACTGACCTGGGTGTCAGCTTAAACAGAAAGTAGGTTAGGCTGGTGAGCAGGAACAAGATGGACACAGTGACAAGGATGCTGTTGGGCTGGCCCAAAGGTGGGGTCAGGGGACCTGTGAGCATAAGGGTGGGTCACTGTAGATGCCCCAGCACCAGGACATTCTCCCCTTGGTGAAGGCACATTGCTGAGTGTCCAGACGGGAGTGCAAAGGCAGCGGATCTTGGAGTCCAGTGAGTGCTGAAACGCTTATGCCTGTCCACACACCTGGGCCTCCCTTCCTCGCCCTAGGCCTGTGAGGGTCAGCAAATCTTTCCAGTACCACTGCCAGCTAGGTCCAGCTGTACCTCAGGGGATTCAGGAATGAGGAAGGACTCTAAGGAGGTGTGACCGACCCTAGAAACAGGCATACCGGCTTGAGGCTGAGCTGCCGGCCACAGTCTCGCCTGGTAATAGCTTCTGACTTCAGATTAAGAAATCAGGAACTTGGCAGGGCCTTGTTTCTGAAGAGAACTTGGGAAGGGCGTGAATGGGGAGAGCCAGCCCGGAGTCCCAAAGGGTAGCTGCAGGGATCCGCACCTTGTCTCCGGGAGAGAGGAAGTACACGGGCTGGCTCCATTCGCTCCACTGGCCTTCATAATGCTCCTCTTCCTCCTCCTCAGCTTCCTCTGTGGCCATCTGGACACGCAGCCTAGCTTCATAGGTAGAACCAGGCTTCAGCTCAGTGGCCTCAAGCATGAGCCAAGAGACTCCAACAATGCGATCCTTGTGCCTGGCCCGCTGTGAGGTGGGGGCAGTTAGCAGGTTGAAGGCTCACAGTCAGCGGTTGAAACCTTTCTATGGCAGAGTAACCACACTCGCGCACACTACCACATGGCAACGCACATGCTTGGGCACACTCACACTCGGGTAGACATGGCATACTCCTGCTTGCTACACTCATTGATGCCTTACACACACGCACGCCGCACACACATACACACACTCTCTTCAGGTTGAACCTCCTGTGCTACTCCCAGTAGAGCCACTATTACCTCCCAAACTTCTTCCTTCCTCTTGAAGGCCAGCTCGTAGCTGAGGAGGGGAGCGAATGGCTCCAGGGCAGGACTGATAGCCCAGGTCAGGACACAGTGATCAGAGCTTACGTTACTCTGCAGGTCAGAGGGAGGGTCCAGCTTCACTGGAACAGAATGAGGGCACTGTGGGTGTGCTTGTCGCACCCCCACAATCGGGTATCTGAGACGTCCCAAATATGACGAGGTCAAAGAGGCCTCAGTGGTCCAGGGAAGCCTCAGGTAGGACAGATGACAGTGCCCCGTCCACCTCCCAGACGCAGTGCCCTTCACGTCTGCTTCCCCTCATGCTCGCGTCCCCACCTCCCCAGAGTCCTTGCTGCTGGGCATCAATTCAAGCTTCACTGTTCTTGATCCAACTGTCTAGTTCCAAGTGACCCTTTCCTGCAAGGGCTCAGCTTGCTTCCCATGCAGCTAACTTGACAGGCCTGGATGCCACAAACAGCAAGAAATCTCCCACCAATGCCTCATGCTGGAATGTTAGTACAGCGTGTAGGTCATTTTCCCTGCACATGAAATGACCCGGATTTTATCCCTGACCGCCCATACTGCTGTGTGTGACTCAGAAACTAAAAAATACAACCGACCGACCGAGCGACCGAGCGACCGAGCGACCGACCAACCAACGAATGAAATAAAAAATACACCAAAAAAAATTAAAGCAGCAAAAGACAGCTCAGGCCTCACCGTATTTCCGGGCAGATACTGTGGGAACAGGAGGGTAACTTGCTCCTTCCCGACACAAGGAGGTGGAGAGTGACAGTGAAGTTGTCGGAAGGCACGAGCACCTCCTCAGGTGGTAACTCCACTGTGCAGACGCCGTCCCGGAAAACACACTGGTGCTGGCTGGATGGCTTGTGGTTGCTGTAAATGGCACGTGTACATGACAGTGGGCTGCTGTACCTTCCAGCCCGCTGGCTCTAGCTCCCTCACCCTGCCCCCGATGAGCGGAACCGGCCGTCCACCCTCACTTGGTGAAGAGGAGCCAGGGGCCAGGATCGTGAGCCCAGTCGGGACCAGCCCACCAGCAGTCAATCCTGAGGATGTTGTTGTTGAAGCAGCTGAAGGCGCCAGCACTTGGCCCTGGAAAGTGACAAGCGTGAGGGGAAGGATCTGGCTCCTTGGCAGGGCATCCCTCAAGGGAAGCTGGGAAGCTCAGGAGGATTTGCCTGACCCACAGTACGCAGCTGACTGAGCACTGTCAAACCCAGACCTTCCCAGTGGAGTTTAACCGCTGACAGTCTTGCTTCAGGCCGATTCTACCCGCCTCACCTCCTCCTTCAGCAGAGACGCTGGTACCAGCCCAGGAGCCCATGAAAGTGCAGATCAGGAGCCAGGTGCTCATTTTGCTCCAGGCCTGGCTCTCCGGGGTCCAACCTGCAAAAGCTCTTGTTGAACGGTTCTGTGAAGGCATAGAAGCCCACAATGGGGGCCGGAGCGATAGCACAGCCTTGCATGCGGCCAACCTGGGTTCGATCCCTGGCATTCCATGTGGTCCCCCCAAGCACCGCCAGGAGTAATTCCCTGAGTGCAGAGCTACGATCTGCTCCCTGAGCATCACTGGCTGTGACCCAAAAACTCAAACGAAAATTAAAAAAAAAAATCCCCCAAAAAGAACTCTAGGATGTCCACTTTATTCCACTCCCGCCGGGACTTTCCAGTTTTCCTCACTGTGAGTGGTCACACCCACACCTTACTGTGTCCTCTCATAGGAATGTTGGCTGGGCTGCACCCACCTCCAATGGGAGCTCAGAAAGGTTCCATGGCACGACTGACCAGCAGCTGCCGAGCACACGGTGGCACCCCCGCAAAGTGACTCTTCCCAGTGGGTGTGGACACCTGTTAGTACTCAGGGTTTCTTTCGGCTCTGTGCTCGCAGATCTGGCTTGGTGATGGGACATCTGGTGGATCCTATGCAATGCTGGGAATTGAACCTGGGTTGGCCACGTGCAGAGCAAGTGCCTTTCCCATATACTATTGCTCCAGCCCCAAAGTGTAATTTTTTTTCTTTTTTGGGTCACACCCGGCGATGCTCAGGGGTTACTCCTGGCTCTGCACTCAGGAATTACTCCTGGCGGTGCTCGGGGGACCATATGGGATGCCGGGATCTAACCCGGGCTGGCATGGGCAGGTCGTGTGCAAGGCAAACGCCTTACCCGCTGGGCTATTGCTCCGGCCCCAAAAGTGTAATTTTTTGAGGAGTATCATGCTCTGCCATGCTCAGGGGTTACTCCTGGCTCTGCACTCAAAAATTATTCCTGGTGGTGCTCAGAGGATCCTATGGGATGCTGAGGATTGAACTTGGGTGGGCCTTGTGCAAGGCAAATGCGATACCCGCTCTCCTATCACTCCTGCCCCCAAAAATATGATTTTTGGGTCACACCCAGCTATGTTCAGGGGTTATTCCTGGCTCTGCACTTACTCCTGGTAGTGCTGGGGACCATATAGGATGTCAGGAATCGAACTCGGTTGGTTGTGTGCAAGGCAAATGCTCTACCCACTGTTCTATTGCTCCTGCCCCCAAAATATACTTCTTAAACCTACCTAATCTATGGGCCTGGGATACTGTTCAGTGGCGGAGCACTTGCCATGTATGTGTGAAACTGAGTTTGACTCCCTGCACCACACAGTCCCCTGATCACTGGTGGCCGAACTCAACCTTAGTGTAGTAGCACTAAGCCCTGCAGGGTATGGCTGTCCCAAACCATCCAACCAGTCTCTACTATAGTGTGTCTCCTCACTGTGGCAAGGAACCCTGTGAACACCCTCCACCCTCTGGGAGCAAGACTTGCCGCTGGTTTGTCAGTCCAAGTTCCAGGGTGCTTGAGAGGAGCAGAGGTGAGCTGCACACCAGGGATGGGTGTTAGGAGGCGCCTCAGTGCAGGGAGGCGGCTGACATCCTGTCCCCCCGTTTGCAGCTGCAGATGGTGCTTCGATATCTATTAAGCACGAAGAAAGACTGACCTGGTTATGCAAGTTTGATGGGTGATAAGGAGGAGAAAGAGCAGCATGTACACACAGACAGCAGCACGTAAGGTGCCTGCTCTCCACCACTCCTGCAAGGAGAGACTACACCAAGCCCATCCTCTACCCCAGCCGTCTAGCATTATGTCCGGAGAGGAAGACCCTGTGCCAGAGAGATT
This sequence comes from Cryptotis parvus, assembly GCA_021461705.1. NCBI lineage: Eukaryota > Metazoa > Chordata > Mammalia > Eulipotyphla > Soricidae > Cryptotis > Cryptotis parvus. The sequence goes on along the minus strand of JAJIBD010015659.1, from coordinate 4,680 downwards.
GTGTAGGGCCTGCACTGGGCCGACTGGCATTTAATTCCTGGCACCATATAGAGTCCCCTGAGCACTGCCAACGGTGATCCTTGAACACAGAGCTAGGATTAAGCACTGTGAATGTGATCCAACACCCCCCAAAACCAACAAACATAGGAAGACCCTGTGGGCATCAGGAAGACCCCCACCCCAGCAGAGGCAGCTGCACCGCTTATGCAGCAGAATCCATTTCCTGGCACAGTCATGAGTGACTGGGCAGATGGGGAACAGATTGATGCCGCTCCTCAGGGGTAGGAGACAGGCTCAGGGGCACATGAGACACACGGATCCTCCAGGGTTCTGCGGAACAGACAGAGCCCTGCGGAAGACAGGCTCGGGTCTCTCAGTACAGACCCAGCTCCCAAGGCAGAGTGATGCTTGTGTCTGTGCAGAATCCAGCAGCAGAACGGAGGGATCCGGGAGTGTGGGCTGGGGGCTCTAAGCTCAGCAGCCTCACGTGCAGCTGTGGGGAGACAAAACCCAGAAGGCGGAGCAGTGGCTTCGAGCGCAAACATTGTCTACTCCAAGGCCAGGTGAGGATGCTGTGGCCCCGAATCTAGAGATGTGCCCGGTGACTCCTGCCTGGCACCTCTGCCTGGTACATACTCCACCTTCCCCACACGAGCCAGAGCCACCTGAGTCTCTTCTCAGGCACCCCAAGCATACGGAGGGACATCCCTCAGGCAGGGATGCCCTACGCTTGACCACAGAAACCCCCATCCAGAGTCCCTGGTGGCACAGAGAAGCCTCGTGGTACACAGGCAATAGTAGTTCCCATGCCCATGACCAGGAGGCTGCGCCTGGGGCTCTAGAAGGTCTGTCCCACCTCGCAACTTGCGCATAAGCCTGAGTCCAGGCCAGGCCTCTGGCTTGGAGACTGATCAGCAGTCCTGGCTCCTGGTGCCCTCTACCCCCAGTCAGCTTCCACCAGCATTTTCCCCATCACACAGACTCTAGGCATAGTTGCTGATTGGTTGCAAAGGGTATTCCTGGTGCCCCCACCACCATCGAGTGCAGGCGCAGAGGGGCACAGAGGCAGTTGCTGTGTACATGCACACACGGTAGTACTGTCCTCAGCAGGGAGGAACAAGGCGTGTGGTTCCTCTGGGCAAACAGAAACTGGGAGTACAGCAGGGACTTCGCCTAGAAGTGTGTCTGGAAAAGGGGAGTCCGGCATCCCTGCAGGCCACCCCCGGACAATCCATGCAAGAAAGACTGGGAATGATGGCTGGGACGAGGCAAGGGAGCCAAGGCCGGAGTGGGGGCAGTTGGGTGGGTACGAAGAAGGGAACACAAGAGTGACCACCACTTGCTTCAAAGCGGGAGGTGGGAAGAAGGACTAGATCCAAGAGCAGCCTCTGGGACCATGGGCACAGAGGGAGGGAACAGAGGATAAAGAAGGGAAGAGGGCTTAGGATGGTCACTTACCCCAAGCTTCATTGCCATCACCCCTGTCAGAGTTCAACTTTCACCGGCTCCTTCACTCACACCTCCAAGGGGTTCCCCTGCCCTAAGGTTCCCAGGCATGGGGGACTTGAAGGGGCTTCCCACCTGCAGGGGCCTGGACTTTGTGTTCACTCATGTCCATCACAGAGACCCCCACGCTCTTGCCTTAATCCCCACAAAGTTCAGCCAAGTCAATGAAGATTCAAAATCTCCTCCCTCTTTTCACGGCCCGGTGCACCCCGTCTTTGAGCTGCCGTCAGCTTGCAGCTCTGCCCCGCCGGTGAGTGCACCGAGCATGTCTGAGAAGCTGCTGCTCCCAGGCCCCCATGTTCAGAGTTTGTGTGCAGGCCCCCTACAGCAGGAGTGTCTGATTCCTATCTCCTGAGGCCTGTGCCGAGAGCTGTTAGGAAGCCAGATACAGACTCACCTTCCCACAAACACTTGCCTGGTCCCATGAGACTCTGAGGATGCTGGATCAGACCTCCACGGGCCGACCTTACACCAGACAGTCCCTGTGTCTGCAGTCAAGCACCAGCACCTTCTTAAGAGAGAACAGCACAGCAGTGAGGAGCCCTACAGTCAGCTGACACCGCCCACATCTGAAGCCACAGAGCAAGGCGAGCTGCTGTCCCAGCTGGGGGCGCTGTCTCCCCATTACACCCGGTCCTGTCATGCTGGGGCAGAACTGAAGGGGTCACCCTGCTCACAGAGAGATCCTGAGGGGATGCCCCATCACCCAGGGTGACAAACCATGAGCAGCTGTCATCCTGCTCACACGTGGTCTTGAGGGGAACAGCCTGTCTCTTGGGACATGACGTTTTTCAGAAGGGGTGGGGTGAGCAACCCTCTGGTGACAGCTACGCATTTATTCCAGAAACGCACCGACGTGAATGAGATCAGCCTCAGAAGGTACCACCCAGGGGGTACAAAGCAGTGACCACAGCCTCTGCTGACCTTTCCCACAGGCGCCGGCTTCCCTCCCTCGCTTGAGGTGGGGTACACCTGAAGTAATGTCTCAGCACTCAGAAAGAAACAGACTGCTGCTCTCGGGGTGTGCCCAGATGCTGCCCCTGGCCAATGAGGACAAGTCCTCAGGTAGTCCAGTTCGGCAGATGCACTTCGGCAGCCATCCACCGGCCTTAGAGGTTTTCCTTCTCTTTCTTGGTTTTTGTAGGTCTTTGTACACCCAGCAATACTTATGGTTCCTGCTGGAACTGTGCTCAGGGGTAACTCCTGGCGGAGCTCATGTGATGCTAATTGGTGCTGGTTGAGTGAACCTGTGTTGCCTGTGTGCAAGGAAAGTGTGACCCCAGGTATAAGTCACTGGATATGGCACAACCACCAAACAAAAGAAAAATTAAAATAAAATAAAATTTGTTATAGGGGACTAGAAGGCAGGCGTGATTTACAGAGGGTAAGGCGCTTGCCCTCCGTGTAGCCAACCCGGCGCTTGATCCATGGCGCCCTACGCTCAGCCTCCCGCCTACACTCCTGCCAGGAGTTACCCCTGAGGGCAGAAGCCTGAGCTTTTACACCACTAGGTGTGGCCCCCAAACAACCAAACCATAAAACAAAACAAAAATCCCCCGATATAGCACAGGGGATATATTACAGGGGTTAAGGAGCTTGTCTTTTTTTTTTTTCGGCCTGTGCATCAGCTGATGATGCACAGGGCTTACTTCTGGCTCTACACTCATGAATTACTGGCAGTGCTCAGGGGACCATGCACACATATGTATACATTATATATAAATAAATAAATACACACACATATATGGGGTGTGTGTGTGTGTGTGTTACTAGTGCCCACTCGAGCAAATCGATGAACAATGGGAAGACAGCGATATATATGTATGTAACAATGTCGGGTGTTGTGCAGGCAAGTCAATAAGAACTAAGGATAGTAATTTGGCTCCACTGGTTGATTTCATGCTTTGACTTGCATGCTATGGTGACTTTTCACATTGTTTCTAGGACTGTGAACAACATGGTTACTAGGGTCAGCAACCCATTAGTTACTGTTGTTAAGGTGTTTGTCATATATTGTATGATATCACATGCATTGATGGCAGCAGTTGTGATATGTATGTTTTGGGGGTTTGTGTGCTTTTAGTAGTTAGCGTGGGGACTCCCTTGGGTTCAGATCCTTGAACTATATGTACATCTCTGATTGTTCCTTAAATATTGGCTTGTAACATCCTTTTTCCTGCCCCTCGAGGTGTTGCAGGTGTGTCTGCGGTGTCCGGCTGCATTGGCAGGTGGTAGACAGGAGACAGGCTTGTCTACACCCAGGGCTCTGCCCCGGGAACCCTGGATGGTTGATGGTCTGACATAGAAAAAGACTGGGTCCCCTGGGATGAACCCAGAGCCACGGCAGAGCCTGGCAAGCTACCCGGGGGTGTATTCGATATGCCAAAAACAGTAACAACAATGGGCTCCATTCATTCACTCCTATTATGGGCAACAATAACGGGAGTAAGGTCTCTCAACGAATGGAGACAGTACTGGTGCCTGCTCGAGCAAATTGATGGACAACTGGAAGGCAAGTGACAAAGTGACAACTTCCTCTTTTGCCAGGCATGCACATGTTTTATTGTCAGGATTTTTTTTTTCCTTTTGTGTCACACCCAGCGATGATCAGGGGTTACTCCTGGCTCTGCCCTCAGGAATCACTCCTGGCAGCGCTCGGGGACCATATGGGATGCCGAGGATCGAACCTGAGTCAGCGTGGTGCAAGGAAAATGCCCTACCGGCTATGCTCTTGCTCCGGCCCCTTTACTGTTAGGATAGCTAGCTTTTGGTGCACACTATTTCTCCCCCATTTATCTCAAGTACTTTAATTTGTTCTGGATTAACTTTGTCTTCTGCAATTCTATTTAATTAACTTACCTGTTACTTCATGGAACACCAAGTCATATACCATTGACCATAAAGGATGCTTGGGAACAAACCCAGGTTGGCCGTGGTGCAAGGCAAAGGCCCTACCCACTGTGCTATTGCTCTGGCCCCAGTTAAGTTATCTTGTAATGGGCAATGAATTCTATATAAGGTAACTTAGGCCCTTGCTTATCATTAATAAAGGGCTGAACCGTGAATCTTGGAGAGTAGTTTTTTTTTTTTTTTTACTTTTTAGCGTCACACTCAGCGTCGCTCAGGGGTTACTCCTGGCTCTGCACTCAGGAATTACTCCTGGCAGTGCTCGGG
>JAJIBD010015658.1:0-20496 GCA_021461705.1 Cryptotis parvus | reverse complement strand
CTTGCTGAATCAAGGCAGCTGAATTTGACACAAGTTCAATGTCATTTCCCTCAAGAATTAACTCATCTTTCTGAGCTTGAGAGACAGAACAAGCAACACCTGATCTCATACGAAACCTGCGGATGTATTTTTCACCCAGGAAATTTCGGATTTCAACAAGAGATATCCATTCTCCTGAATGACCATGTTGATGGGGAGTGAGCATACACAGATCTCATCCTGAAGCAGAAGCCTAGTGTGACCCCCTTGGTCATATTCTGCATGACTGCAGATGGAGACCGCAGCCAATTCCTTTCCATTCCCCCACCGCTTGTCAACCTGGAGCCTCTTCTTCTTGCCAAGGAGGCTGAGCTCCTCGTTGATATGATTGACGTTCCTCTCGCAGGGTGCCTCGGGGGCCCTTCATGATGACCATGCAGCCCTTGAGAGATATGTCAACATTTTTGGGAATGTCGACGGTCTGGTTGCTGAGTGGTCTTCATCCTCGCAGTAGATGCGGCAAAAGGAGGGCTCCTTATTTTGTTTTTTTTTTTTTTTGTGTTTGGGCCACACCCAGCGATACTCAGGGCTCTTTCCTGGCTCTGCACTAAGGAATCATCCTGGTGATGCTCGAGGGCCCTTATGGGATGTTCGGGATCAAACCCGGATCGGCTGCACACTACACTCTCTTGTATTGCTGCTCCACTCCCTCTTTCTCCGTGTGAGTACCCGCTCTGTGCCAGGCCCTGCTCAAGCAGAAAGGGGTTGGCATGGAGTAGAGAGGTGCCAGCCCTTCCCCCTCTACCCTGGTGAGTGATGCAGAATGAATAGAAGTAAAGAGATTCCGCTGTGAAGGGGCTGGGGGGGGGCTGTTCTGAGAGTCTGGTCTGCCAGCGAAGGGAAGAGGAAGGATGAGGAAGCGCCCCTGAAGTGTGGGGGTGGGCGGTTCCTCCAGGGGGGAGCAGCAGAGGGAGAATATGGGGACCTGCTTGTGCAAAGGCCAGTGCAAAGGCCCTGAAGCAGGCTGGAGACATGGTGAGGGGTTACAGCACCTACCTTGCATGGGCTGACCTGGATTCGAACCCAGTACCCCAGAGTGATCAAACACTGCCCTCAACATGGAGCCAGCAGCCACCCCTGAGCACTGCCGGGTCCAGCCCCTTTGAAAAACAGGCTGGAGGGGCCGGAGCGATAGCCCAGCGGGTAGGGCGTTTGCCTTGCATGCGGCCAGCCCATGCCGGCCTGGGTTCGATCCCGGCATCCCATATGGTCCCCGAGCACCGCCAGGAGTAATTCCTGAGTGCAGAGCCAGGAGAAACCCCTGAGCATTGCCAGGTGTGACCAAAAAAAAAAAAAAAAAAAAGAAAAAGAAAAAGAAAACAGGCTGGAGATTTCTTAATAATAATAATAATGATAATAATAATGATAATAATAATAATAATAATGGCCAGAGCTATAGCACAGCGGGTAGGGCATTTGCCTTGCATGCAGCCAACCCAGGTTTAATCCCGGCATTCCATATGGTCCCCGAGCACAGCCAGGAGTAATTCCTTTTCTTTTCTTTTTTCTTTCTTTCTTTCTTTCTTTTTTTTTTTTTTTGGCTTTGGATCATACCCAGCAAAGCTCAGGGGTTACTCCTGGCTCTACACTCAGGAATTACTCCTGGCGGTGCTCGGGGGGCCGTACAGAATGCTGGGGTTTAACCTAGGTCAGTCACTGACAAGGCAAACACCTTCCTTGCTGGAATATCACTCTGGCCCTGAGTTTTGTTTTGTTTTGTTTTGTTTTTGCTTTTGGGTCACACCTTGTGGTGCTCAGGGGTTACTCCTGGCTCTGCACTCAGGAATTACTCCTGCAGGTGCTCATGTGCTTGGGGACCATATGGGATGCTCTGATTTAAACCCTGGTCGGCCACGCACAAGGCAAAGCTATTATTCCAGCCCCAAGAGTAATTCCTGAGTGCAGAGTTAGGAGTAATCCATGAGTATCACTGGCTGTGACCCAAAGCAAAGGAAGGAAGGAAAGAAGGAAGGAAGGAAGGAAGGCAGGCAGGCAGGCAGGCAGGCAGGCAGGAAGGAAGGAAGGAAGGAAGGAAGGAAGGAAGGAAGGAAGGAAGGAAGGAAGGAAGGAAGGAAGGAAGGAAGGAAGGAAGGAAGGAAGGAAGGAAGGAAGGAAGGAAGGAAGACCATGGTATGTCTACACAATGGAATATTACTGAGCTAGAAGAAAAGAGTAAATTACTCTAGATGGATGGATCTGGTGACTATTTTTCTCATACACAAGATATAAAGATATGTAGTGGACAAGCTGGAGCAATAGTCCATTGGGAGGTCCAGTTTGCCTTGCATGCAGTCAACCAGGGGTCAACATCCCATATGGTTCCAATGATGTTTTGAAGGCATTCCATGCCTCTCTCTTCCTCCTGCACAGCTCAGGTTTTAGGTCGTTCATCGTGTTGACTTCTCAACCTAGGTACACATAACTGCTGCATTCAGAGATGTTTGTTCCATTGAGAGTGAATGGGGCCTCTGGAACTAGTTCATTTTTCATAAACATAGTTTTCTTTAGATTCAGCTGTAGACTTATCTTTCCACATTCTCGGTCGAAGTCAGCCAGCATTTGTGCCGCTTGGCTAATGTTTGGTGTTATAAGAACGATGTCATCAGCGAAGCGGAGGTGGTGTAGTTGCCCACCGTCTATCTTCACTCCCATTCCTTCCCATTCTAATTGTCGCATGATGTTCTCGAGGGTGGTGCTGAAGAGTTTTGGTGAAATGGTATCACCCTGTCGAACCCCTCTTTTGACATCAGTGATCACTTCTTGTAGAATGGTGAGATCCTGGTGGTGAATCTGTAATACAGCTCACAAAGGATCTTGATGTATTGGGTTTGAACACCCTGTTTGGCTAGGGCTTCGATGGCTGCTTCAGTCTCCACAGAATCAAAGGCTTTCTGTAAATCAATGAACATGAGACAGAGCGGCATCTTGTACTCCCTACAAACCTCAATGAGCTTGGTTACTGTGTGGATATGGTCGATTGTGCTGAATCCTTTCCGGAAGCCTGCTTGCTCGCATGGTTGTCCTTCATCTAGTGTTCTGCTAATCCTGTTCAGGGTGACTCGTGTAAACAGCTTGTAGATGACGGACAACAGGCAGATGGGGCGATAGTTGCCGATGTCGTGAATGTCTCCCTTCTTGAACAGTAGAACTGTCCTGCTTGTTTTCCATTGGGAGGGCACCTTGCATTCAGACAGGTAGCGTGTGAAGAGCTGAGCTAGTGTATTGATGAATACCAATGGCAGATTCTTCAGGTGTTCGGGTCTGACTTTGTCTGGGTCTGGTGCTGTTCCCTTCTTTACTGACAAGATGGCATGTCGGATTTCAGAAGGGAGAACATTGGGAATGACATATCCATCCTGTGGAATTTGGTATGTGGGCAGGTGGATGTGGCTATCAAAGAGATTTGAGTAGAAGTTCTGGATAATCTTCTCCATTGCCTTTCTGGAAGATGTGATAGATCCATCAGGGCGTCGGAGGGCAGTCATCTTGGTCTTATAGTTGGCGAAGGACAGGTGGGCGGTGCGAATGCTTTCCCGGCTTCTGCTGCATCTTCCAGTATTTCCACCCTTCTGTCTCTGAGGTCTTCTTTTATCCTTATCTGGATGGCTTATCTGGATGGATCTGGATTATCTGGAAGGCTTGTTCCAGGTCTTCCAGAACTCCTCCCACCAGTTATTTTCTGCTCACTTGTTCTCTAGTGAGATAGACCAGCCTATTACAGCCCTGCTCATCGAGATCCACCCTGCAGCAGTATTTTTTTAAATCCGGCCCAGGTGTGCTGATCCAGAGACTCACAGACATGGGGCAGAGCTGCTACTGACTCTCCCTGTGCCCAGCCGCTCATGAGGCGCCCAGGAGGGATGGCGGGTTCTAGCCCTGGCCTGCCACCCCAGCAGAGCCTAGCAACAAGCCAGACGATCCCCACTCCATGAGGGCCTCCATTTTCCACATCCAAACTTCCCCCTCGTCAGAACTCCACCCAGGGGCCGGAGAGATAGTCCAGCGGGTAGGGCATTTGCCTTGCACGTGGCCGGCCTGTGCCGGCCCAGGTTCGATCCCCGCATCCCATATGGTCCCCAAGCACTGCCAGGAGTAATTCCTGAGTGCAGAGCCAGAAGTAACTCCTGAGCGTCACCGGTGTGACCCAAAAAGCAAAAAAAAAAAAAAAAAAGAGAATTCCACCCAGCAGGCCAGCCTATCACAGCCCGTTCATCAATAAATGCTGGATTTAGAGATGACTACAAGAGTATGCTACCCGCACAGCAGAGCCTGGCAAGCTACCCGTGTCGTATTTGATATGCCAAATACCAGTAACTGTTATAGACCTCATTCCCATGGCCTGATGGAATGGTTTGAGGCTCTTTACGGTCCTGGAGCAAGCAGGTGCCCTTGGCTCTACTAGCGTGAGACAGGCCATATGAAAATGTTACTGGTGCCCGCTCGAGCAAATCGATGATGAACGGGAAGATAGACATTGACAGTAATGTCTTTGAGGTCTTCTTTTATTACTTCTCTGCACCATTTAGCAAGCTTGGACGTTAGCATTTGGTTTCCTGAGGCTCGCGCCTTGCCACGTTGGCAAATGAGCTCGAGAGTTTCTGAAGACAGGCGTCCTTTTGTGTTTTTCTCTCTCTCGGCATTCTTCACACAATCATGGAGGTGCTGAACCAGTCGGTTGTATTTTTCATCGATGTTGTCAATGGTGGTATTTTCCTATGTTGCTGCAATGGTGCCAAAGAGTTCCCAGTTGGTGGTCGATCTGGGAGTTCTCTTCTTAAACTTTGCAGCCTTTTCTCCCCGTTGCGGGAAGTAGAATTTTGCACGAAGGAGACGGTGGTCCGATCCTGTTTGGAATTTGGGGACGACAGCAACATCGGTCAGACAAAACCGTCGATTGAAGATGATATGGTCAATTTCATTGTGGAACAAAAACATCGAAGAAAACTAAAAAGGACAAAAACTAAAAAGGACAGAACCTCCGGCTCCGGGCACATCTCTTTGACTCCACCGTTCTCCCTCATTAACATATGCCTCAGAGACCTGGGCCCTAAGAAAGGAGTATGAGAATGCTATTCGGGTCTCCCAGAGAGGAATCAAAAGAGCTATGCTTGGAATATCACGCCTCACTCAAGTGAGAGAAGGAATCCGGAGTTCTGACATCCATCACTATTCCAGAATCAGGGACGCTGTCTCATTTGCCAAGGCATCGAAAATCAGATGGGCTGGACATGTAAGGCGATTTGGAGACAACTGCTTGACTAGATCCAGTTACTGACTGGATCCCACGGGATGTCAAAAGATCACGTGGCCGCCCACCTACAAGATGGTCAGACTTCCTTGTAAAGACCCTTAAGGAAAGGTTTGAAGCTCTTCATATTCCTGAATCAACCAGATGCCACTGGGCTACATTGGCACGTGATAGGATCCAATGGAAATGTTACTGGCGCCCGCTTGAGCAAATCGATGAATAACGGGATTCAAGTGATCAAGTGATCATGGTTCCAACACTGCCAGGAGTGATCCCTGAGTGCAGAGACAAGAGAAATTCCTGAGCACTGCTAGGTATGACCCCCACCAAAAGAGATAAAAAATATAGTGTAATAATAAATGCCAGGGGGCGGAGGCGATAGCCCAGCAGGTAGGGCGTTTGCCTTGCACGCGGCCGGCCTATGCCGGCCCGGGTTCGATCCCAGGCATCCCATATGGTCCCCCGAGCACCGCCAGGAGTAATTCCTGAGTGCAGAGCCAGGAGTAACCCCTGAGCATGGACGGGTGTGACCCAAAAAGAAAAAAAATGCCAAAGGCAACAGAAACTGACAACTGGTCTTCGGTAGGAAATTTGGTGTGGTGGGGAATTGGATGGGGCAGGGACCTGAAGCATCTGTGGAGGGAAGGACACCCTGGTGGGCGTGGTGGAATGATTGATGCCAGAAACCCCAATAACAGCATCGTAAGCCCTGGTGTGAGCCATAAAATAAAAAATCAACACACACAAGGCAACCACCCTGGAAGGGGTGATGAAAGGAGTCGAGGTCCCCAACCGCCACTTCTGAGGGAGTCACCCCCGGTACCCCTGTACCCCGGTACAGGGGCTGACTTGGACTCATTCCTCAAAGGTGGCTGAGGAGCGCAAGCTGGGGAAACCAACTCTGTGAGTCCCTCTGGCGGGCGAGGAAGCAGGTCGGGACTGCAGCCTAGGGCCAGAGCGACAGCACAGCAGCTATAGGTCTTGCACACAGCCGCGGGGGTTTGATCCTGGGCGCCCCATATGGTCCCTTGAACACTAAGGAGTGAATCCTGAGTGCAGAGCCAGGAGTAAGTAACCCCTGAGCATTGTTGGGTGTGACCCAAGAAGAAGGAAAAAAAGCATGGGAGGGGACCGCCAGACCCGCGCCAGCGAGCCAGGAAAGGATGCCTCGACTCCCCATGCCCAGCCGTCCTAGAAGGAAAACAAATGTCCAAGAGTCCATTGAGACTCTGCTGGCTCCCGGTGACCAGAGCTGTGCAGGCGAGCAGCTCTGCGCTTTGCGCCCTGGACGCTCACTGTGTTCCCTGCCACGATCCGCCTCTCCACACACAGGCTTCCCTCTCTCTCTGGCCTCAGTTTTCTCTTCTGTGAAATGGGACCAGCGGGGCCTGGCCCCAGGGAGCAGAAGGGAGTGGCAGGGGGCAGTTAGAGGAGGTTCTGCGCCGCCCTGGGCACCGCGCCTGGCGCACCAGGAGGTGCCCATCGCCCACTGGGGGGGCGAGACTGGCTCTCAATAAATAACAGCTGTTTTCAGCACAGCGGTTACCCCCTCCTCCATCCCCGTCTCTCATTCCTTTCCCTCCCCCCCAGACCCCACCTCTCTCTCCCCGGTCTCCCCTCCGCCTTCATTCCCTTTACCCTTACCCAGTTTTCTCTCCCCTTCTACCTAATTGTCCCCCACCCTCTCGTTCCAACATCCTCCCCCATTCCACCCCATCAAGGCTTCTCTCTTCCCCTCCTAACATTGCAGCCACATCTCCCCGCCCCCACCCCAGCCCCCACGGCCGGGCTTGGCGGCCCCAGTTCCCGGGGTCCTGGCGGAGGTCCAGCCCGCGGCCCAGGCCGGACTGCGGCGGGTGGGCGGAGTTTCTGGGCGCGCGCGGTTTGGGTTTTTTTCTCAGCCTGGCAGGAGGCTCAGGAAGTAGCGGCCCCGCGCCCCTCCCCCGGCCACGCCGCCGCGCCCGCCCCCTGCTCTCTCCCCGCCCTTCCTGCGCGCGGGGCCGGCGAGACGGCGGTGGACGGCGGCCGGGCGGGCGCGGTAATGGGGGGCCCGCGGGGAGCGCCTTTGTGTGTCCTCGCGCGCACGCGCACGCGCGAGAGCCACGATCGCGGACCGGGCTGGGGGCTGGAGGGGCTCTCGGTGCGGTGTCCTCAAATTGGGGGTGAGGCGGGGCGCGCCGAACGGTTCCAAGTGCCTGCAGTGGAGAGACCGAGAGAGAGAGAGAGAGAGAGAGAGAGAGAGAGAGAGATGCGCGCGTGTGTTGCATGTGCCCGCGCGTGTGCGCGCACACATACGTGTCCGTGCGTGTGCCTGCGCCAGTGTGGCTCTGTGACAGCGCCTCAAAGGGGCTGGTGTGTGGATGCTGGTGGGTTTGGGGCGACTTTTGCGTGGAGTGCGCCCCAGGGGCTGCTACCGGCCCCCACCCCCACACCCGGTGTGTGGCCGGGCACTGTGCGCGCGCACGTGTCCTTGGATTCCGGCGGTCCGTCAAGTTCCCTGCGCTTTCAAAGTAGTGTGCCTGGACTGAGAGCGTGGCCCCGAGTGTGGACGTGTCTCCGGGTGGGTGTGATTGTGGTCCAAGGCGTCTCTGATGCGTGGCGGAGGCGGCGGAGTGGGGTGGAGGGAGCTTGGTGGCTTTCCCAGTGTCCAGGCAGAGGTCCCTGGCTGCGCAGGTGTGGTGACCTCAGGACGGAGGGGGCCATTGTGTTTGTAGGTGTGGGGAGGCCCCCTCCCTTCCTCCGGCCACCGAGGCCACAGCTGCCTGTCTGTAGGGACCTCCAGCCCCTGCTCTTGGGTCTCGGGTCTTTAATTAGCGGCTGATTGGGGGAACTCGCTAGAGCGCCTCGGGTGGGGGCCGGGGGCTCCTACTCTGGCTGCCTGTGCCGGGCGGCCTTTGTCTGACTCCCGCCTGCCCAAATGTGCAGGGCCTGGGTGGAGGAGGCCTCGGGCTCAATGGAGGGTGGGGAACTGAGGAGGTGGGGGGTGCTGGTGCAGAGAGAGACTCTATCCAAGATGCCAGCGTCGCCAGGGAGCCTTCAGCCCTGGGCACGGGATGGAGCCGGGCCGGGGTCATTTCCCTGAGGCATTTCCTCCCCGCCCGTGCCACCTCCCTCCTGCCTTCTGGGGGGGAGGGGCTGGGGCAACTGGCCAGGTCTGGGCGCACACACAGACACACAGTCACATGTATCCAAGTCACATCGACAATCACAACATCCATCATACACTAGCCAGTGATGCAGATTTTCCTGAGAGAGCAAGAGGGTGCCAGCGCACACGTGTACACACGCATGGTACACACGCGCGAAACACACGCATAGTACACACACGCGTGTACACACGCATGGTGTACACACACACACACACACACACACACACACTGGAGCTCCCCCTGCAGATCTCGCTTCCCTACCTCCCTCCGGCCCCAGCCAGGGTCCCGCCCTTCCGGTCTGGAATCCTCCAATCACAGCCCCCTCCCACCAAAGCCTCCTCTATCGCCAGACTCACTACCTTGGGTTCCCCCTGCGTCCCCAGTTTCCCCCAAGCCATACACCCCAGCCACCCCAAGGGCTGGACCACTCAGCTGATGCTCTTCCTCCTCCTCCACAACCCACCTGCCCCACAAGGTGGTTGGAGGAACAGGTGGGGCGCTCAGGGGAGCCCAGATTTGGGAGGACTTTTGGTCTGCCCAAAAGGGAGATGAGGTCAGAGGAGCCCGGGTGCAGGGGGGAGGCAGAAGCGGGAGGGGGAGGGGTGCACCTCTGAGGAGGTGGTTAGGAGCAGATATAACCAAGAGGGGCTGGCCAGGGGCGGGGACAAGGGCAGGGCTTGCAGGCGCCCCCTGAATCCAGTCCGAGCTTCCAAAAACAAGTCGAGCGCCATCTGATCCTACACAGCTCCCCAGAAGACGCACGCGAGGTTCGGGAGGGAACGCTTCGGCCCGGGGGCTCACCAGACACCATCCCTGGAAGCCCTCCCGAGAGGTAAAAATAACGCTAAAAACAGGGTTAGAGGCGAGGCCCAAGCAGAGGGAACGGTGGGGGTCACGAGTGCCCAGGACTGATCTCCTCATCGCTGGAGGGGCGAGAAGTGGGGAGTGTCCACAAGGACACGCGGGTGGGGGTGTCGGGAAATGCGGCCTTCCAAGTCGGCATCGCGTTGAGAAGCTGGCGCTGTCCCTCCGGAGCTGTTTGGGGATCGACTCTCAGACTTGGCCGGGCCACAAAGAAAACAAGACAGTGTGTGATTAAGGGGAAATTGCATGGACGAGGAGGAGGGTGGAGACGGGAGTGGGAGGAGGGCTTGGCAGCGGGGGCCGTGGCCCAGACTGGCCCAGAGCAGCGTCTGCGGCAGCAGGCCGGCCTGGAGGAGGGGGTGGAAACAGACCTTCCACAGGGTAGAATCCCCAAAGAATGGAAACAGGGAAAAGCGGTTCTCAAAAAAAAAGATGCCCTAGGTGGATGTATCACCGGCTAGGCAGTGGGCAGGGCGCTTGCCTTGCATGCGGCAGACCCCGATTCAATCCCTGGCACCCCATATGATCTCCTGCTGGTTTAACCTGCCCCTACCATGGCCAGCTCTTCCGTGATGGACGGGGTTAGGCTCCACCCACATGCCATGCTCTTGGCTCCACCCCTTTCTGGTCACATGGTCCAGCTCTGTCCCCTTTCTCAGCATCCTGAAGTTGGGGCAAAACTTTTTTTTTCTTTTTGGAGCACACCAACAATACTCAGTGGTTACGCCTATTTCTGCACTCAGGAATTCCTCCCGTGGTGCAAGGGGACCATATAGGGTGTCAGGGATCGAACCCCGGGCAGCCTAGTATAGGACAGACTGAACTATCGCTCCGATCCTAAATTAGGCAAATCCTTAAACACCGAGTCCACCCCTTTATAAAAAGGAGTTTCCTGCGGATAGATGACAGCATTTGCTCTGCACGGTGGGGTGGTCCCTGGCACTGCACCCAAGCACCAACAAGTGTGACCCCAAATCCCACCAAAAAAAACCAAGATGCCTTTGCAGGGATTTGTTCTGTCGGTTTGGGAGAGGTCATACCCTGGGGTGTTGGGAGGACCCCTCCCTTATGAAGTGTTCACAAGTGGACCTTAAGTGTTAGGGGATCCAAACCACACCGCCTGCACACAAAACGTGTGTGCCCGGGCCAGAGACAGTGTACGATGGGCAGTGCCCTTGCCTTGCATTCGGCTGACTCAGATCTGATTCCTAACCCATCGGGTCCCCTGAGCACCACCTGATATGGCCCACAAACAAACAAACAAACAAAACAACGTGTGTCAGAGCTTTTAGCTAGCTCCCTGGCTGCATGGGGGCAGGCAGCGGAGTAGAAAGGAAAAATTCCCGCACTAGCAGCGCGCCGTGGGCTCTTGCATGCCCTAAAGGTGTGGGAGGAAGAAGGACCGCCCATAACGCCTTGAGCACGCGCAGGCCGAGGTCCCCAGCCCTGCCTCTGACCTGGCTTTCCTTCCCAGGAGCCCCCGTGATGCTGCCCAGACTGTGAGCAGGGGAGGCGGCAACTGAGCGGGGCTGCCGGCAGCCAGGGCTGGGAGAGACATGTGGACACGTGACCTCTATGGCTCCCGCCTTCCAGATCCTCCGCTGGGCCCTCGCCCTGGGGCTGGGGCTCACTTTCAAGGTCACACAGGCCTTCAGGTCTCAAGGTAGGGCTGGGGAGGCGGGGCCTGGAGCTGCGCCCAGTGCCGGGGGCGGGGGCCACCGCGTGGGCGGGGCCTGGGATCGCAAGCCACGCCCAGCGGTCAGCTTGCCTCTCTTCTCTTGCCCGCAGATGAATTCCTGTCCAGCCTAGAGAGTTGTGAGATTGCCTTCCCCACGCTGAGTGGACCACAACGGGGTGCTGCTGGCCTTCTCCCCGCCCCCCCCCGGAGGCAGCGGCGGGCGCGGGGGCCTCTGCCGAGTCCCACCTCTTTTACAAGGTGGCAGCCCCCAGCACCCACTTCGTGCTGAACCTGACACGTAGCCCCCGCCCGCTGGCCGGCCACATCTCCGTGGAGTACTGGACGCGCGAGGGCCTGGCCTGGCAGCGGGCCGCCACACCCCACTGCCTGTACTCGGGGCCACCTGCAAGGCCACGTGGGCAGCTCCCAGGTGGCCATCAGCACCTGTGGGGGTCTGGTGAGCTGGGGCGGGCAACCGGGTGGGGGTGGGGGAGCAGGCTCGCCCCAGGTTTGAGGATTAAGAAAAGTACATCTTGCAAGATTGGAGCAATAGTGAGAGGGGAGGGCACTTGTCTTGCAGACAGCCAGCCTGGGTTCAGTCCCCAGAACCCCACAGGGTCCCTCGAGCCCCGCCAGATGTGGCGTAGAAACAAACAAAAGTGGCTGGAGTGATATTCCCAGCATAAGATGCTTGCCTTGCCCAAACCCCCAGCCCACAAAGGGCCGATGCTTTTGCCACTGAGCCCTCCGTAGACCCTCATGAAAAAGTGTAGATATTCAAGCTCTTGGAGCTGATGGGGCTGCGCCAGGACACAGCCACAGCAGGAACACGTGTAGCCTTAGAGTCAGGCTCAAAGCAATGCACTGAGCATCGGGGAAGGAATGAGGCGGGACCACTGGTGCCGCAGGGAGGGAGGGGCCTTGCTTTGCGCTGGTGGGACCGGGCTCAATCCCTAGCACCCCACAGGGCCCCACAAACACCACCAGGAGTTATTCCTGAGCACAGAGCTGAGAGTAATCCCTGAGGATCTCTGGGTGTGGCTCAAAAAGGAAAAGGGTTGGAGAGCAAGTGCAGGCTCCAGGTGCCCACTTGGCACGGCCCCCTCTGCTTCAGCCCTTGGCTTCCATCCCTGAGGGTGCCCGGAGTGACCCCAGCACCACCCAAAACAAGCTTAGAGAGGAGGGCTGGGACGACAGTACCGCAAGTTGCTTTGCACGGAGCTGGCCCGGGTTCCATCTCCAGCACCCCAGAGGGTTACTCCGACCCCCACCAGAAGTGATCCTGAGCCCAGAGCCAGGAGTCAACCCTGAGCACTGCCAGGTGTGGCCCAAAAATCAAACCAAAGAAGAAATCGAAGGAAGGAAATCGCACAGCCAGGGACAGGGGTCCTAGGGAAGCCCCTAATCCAAGACCTCTGTTCTGCACCTCTCCCCACAGCATGGCCTAATTGTGGCTGACCAGGAGGAATATTTGATCGAGCCCCTGCACAGGGAGGGTAAAGGGATTCGGGGCCCGGAGGAGAGCGGCCCCCACGTGGTGTACAAGCGTTCTTCCCTGAGGCACCCTCACTTGGACACAGCCTGTGGGGTGAGAGGTAAGCCTGGGGCTGGGGAGACGGTGAGGGGCGTCTTGACCTTAAGGCTGCGATGCTGGCTGTCTCAACCTTAAGCTCTGACCACTGGCCGAGTCGATGGCCTCCCGTTCAGTGACCACAGACACTCAGCCTCTGATCCTAAGGGACAGTGGAAGAGCTGCCCACGGACCGACGGAAGGCCAAGTAAGAGGCCACAAATCAGGGGGGAGGGCTGTTGCTTTGCATACAGCTAATGGGGTTAGATTCCTCAGTATCCCATAGGGTCCCCCAGCACTGCCAGGAGTGATTTCTTTCTTTTTTTTTTTTTTTTTTTTTTTTTGCTTTTTGGGTCACACCCGGCAATGCTCAGGGGTTTCTCCTGGCTCTGCACTCAGGAATCACCCCTGGTGGTGCTCAGGGAACCATATGGGATGCCGGAGATAGAACCTGGGCCAGCATGGGCTGGCCGCGTGCAAGGCAAACGCCTACCCGCTGGACTATCGCTCCGCCCGGCAGGAGTGATTCCTGAGTGCAGAGCCAGGAGTAAGCCCTGAGCATCGCTAGGTGTGGCCCCCCAAACCAAACAAACTTCCTCCCAGTGAAACAGCTGGGGAAGAAAGTGGGCCTACCAGAAAAACAGCCTGGGGACAGGAGGGAGGGCGACCTCGCTGCGTGTGACTCCCGAACTCGGTGCGTCTGGCGGCAGTTGGGCGAGGGGCTGGGGGGTGCGCGGTGTTGCTAGCGAGGCACGCTCGGTTCCAGATGAGAAGCCGTGGAAGGGGCGACCTTGGCGGCTGCGCACGCTGAAGCCGCCGCCAGCCCGGCCTGCGCGGGAAAGCGAGACGGAGCGGGGCCAGCCGGGTCTCAAACGCTCGGTCAGCCGGGAGCTACGTGGAGACCTTGGTGGTGGCGGACAAGATGATGCTGGCGTACCACGGGCGCCGCGACGTGGAGCAGCATGCGTGCTGGCCATCATGAACATTGTAAGTGCTCCCTCTTCCCCGGGCACACACCACCGCCCAACCCCCCTCTCTGCACCCGGGTGGTGAAGAGACACAGCTCAGGCAGTGGCTGGAAGTCTTGGCTTGTACCACGCCCAGCTGTGTTGAAATTGGTTCCAAGTTGTTTTAGGGGAGTTTTGGTGCCAGATGTTATGGTATTAGGGAACCATGCAGCATTGGGCATTGAGTTTGGTCCTTTTTACGTACAAAACCTGCATTGCAGTATTAAGCTCGCTCTGCCTGCCTTGGGGCAATTTTCTTTTTCTTTCTCAGCCATACCTGGCGATGCTCAGGGGTGACTCCTGGCTCTGCACTCAGGGGTTACTCCTGGCAGCGCTTGGGTGACCATATGGGGTGCCGGGGATCGAACCCAGGCTGGCCACGTGCAAGGCAAATGCCTTGCCCTCCCCTGCTGTACTATTGCTCGCCGCCTTGGGACAAATTAATGCAGGAGCTCTCTGCCTTGGTTTACCCGTCTTGCAAGCATTCTGGTGGGCCGGTGCAGTGGTGGGGCACCTATGAAACCCGGTCCTGGGACCCGAGAGACTGTCCGGGGTTTAAGTGCTAGCCTTGAATGTGCTCAGTTGATGACGGGTTCAATCCCAGCAACACATAAGGTTCCTGAGAGCCGCCAGGATACCCCAGAGCACTGAGTGTAGCCCCAAACACCAACCAACCTGAAAGATATTCTTTTCCAAACAAAAAGATTCTATCTGCTACCATTGCTTCCATTTTCAGCCCTGCCTTCCTCCATGTTCCCTAAAACCTCCCAGGGTTATAGGGTACAGGAAGTGGCCGACCGGGTTCCATCCCGGCATCCCATATGGTCCCCCAAGCACCGCCAGGGAGTAATTCCTGAGTGCAGAGCCAGGAGTAACCCTGAGCATTGCCAGGTGTGACCCAAAAAAAAAAAAAAAAAAAGGTACCGGGGATTGGAATGCCTTCCCGCTGTACTATCCGCTCTGAATTTTGTTTTGTTTTTTCTTTATGAGTTACACACGGCGATGCTGAGGGGTTACTCCTGGCTCAGCACACAGGAATTACTCCTGGCAGTGCTTGGGGATCACCAAGCATGTGGGGTGCCGGGGATCAAACCCAGGCCAAGAGGCAAATGCCCTCCCCATGTACTCGCTGGTCTCTGGCCCTGGACTTTGAATCCTGCTTTTGGCACCTACACCCTGGAAATGCTTTTTCTGTTTTTAGGGCCTGACCACACCCAGCAGTACTCAAGGCTTACTCTTGGCTCTGCACTTAGGAATCACTCCTGGGAGAATTAAGGGGATCCTATGTGGTGCCAGGGATCAAACCCGGTTGGCCGCCTGCAGGCACCCTACCCGCTCTGCTATACAGACTGGGGGTGCAGGGAGGGGTGCCTGGGGCTGTCTCCGGCTCTGTGCTCAGTATCGGCCTTGTGGTACTCAGTGGACTGTGTTCAGTGGGGCTGGGACCTAGGTCAGCACACAGGTGCGCGCCCTGCCCTCTCGGTCTGCACCAGCAAGGCCAACCCTCACTGCGCCGTGAATCAGGGCCACAGACTGCCAGTGAGACCAGAGCACAGCACTTCTCTCGTGGCTCCAGCCGCCCCTGCTGTGACAAGTGTTCCTGTCCCTCTTCCTGCTCTGCTCTGTGCACTGGGCATACCCAGTATGCTCAGGAACTACTCTTGGCAGTGCTTAGGAGACTATGAAATAACAGAGATTGAACTCGGAGAGGCAAGCACCTACCCCGCTGTGCTATTGCTCAGGGTTACTCAGGAACTACTCCTGGCAGTGCTTGGGGGACCATATGGGATACGGGGGGATTGAACCCAGGTCTGTTGTGTGCAAGGCCAATGCCCTACCCGCTGTACTGCCGCTGGGGCCCCCTCCTGGGCGCCTCTTAAGACTCGGTCTCTCTTGTTTCTTGGAGGTCAGGTTGCCAGACTGTTCCAGGACTCGAGTCTGGGAAACATCGTCAACATCCAGGTGACGCCGCCTCATCCTGCTGACGGAGGACCAGGTGCGAGTCCTCGCCCCCCCCGCCCCCTGCGGGCTCCTCGCTTCCCCAGGGTGGGGTGGCGCCAGGCACTGACACTCTTCCCCCACTCCCCTCCCCATCCTCAGCCCACCCCTGGAAATCACCCACCATGCTGGAAAGTCCCTGGACAGCTTCTGTAAGTGGCAGAAATCCATCGTGAACCTGGCGGCCACGGCAACGCCATCCCGGAGAAGCGGCGTGGCCAACCATGACACTGCAGTGCTCATCACGCGGTGAGGGGACTCCAGGGGGCTGCTCAAAGGGACCCTGGGGGCCGAGTGCCAGGACAGCATTACTTTTTTTTTTTTTTTTTTGGGTCACACCCGGCAATGCTCAGGGGTTTCTCCTGACTCTGTACTCAGGAATTACTCCTGGCGATGCTCAGGGGACCATATGGGATGCCGGGAGTTGAACCAGGGCTGGCACTGGCCGGCTGCGTGCAAGGCAAACGCCCTACCCACTGGGCTATCACGCTGGCCCAACAGCATTACTTTTACGGAGCTGACTCGGTTTGATCCCGGCATCTCACAGGGTTCCCAGAACACCGCCAAGAGTAATTCCTGAGTTCAGAGCCAGGAGTAAGCCCTGAGCATCGCCTGGTGTTCCCCCTCTCAGAAAAATAAAAGGGGGGGTTACTTCTGCTGGGAGAGATGGAGCAACTGGGAAGCCAGGTCAGGGCTGCTGGAGTGTGGGGCGTGCTGGGGGTCTTGGGGCGCAGGGACCCATATGCAGCCCTGAATCATTGGGTCTTTCATCGGCAGGCCCAGCTGAGACTCTGGAGGTGGGCCGAGAGTTAGATATGGGGGCAGTGGGCTTACCCAGGTCCCTTCCGCCCTCCTCTTCCCCCCCCCCCGCAGCTACGACATCTGCATCTACAAGAACAAACCCTGCGGGACACTAGGTATTGACCGGAGGCGGGTGACCCCACTCCTGGGGCGGCGGGGGGCCGACAGAGGGGCGGAGGAAGGGGCAGCCTGCCAAGTCCCCATCCAGCACCCACATTTCCCAGGCCTGGCCCCCGTGGGGGGGCATGTGCGAGCGGGAGAGGAGCTGCAGCATCAACGAGGACATCGGCCTGGCCACGGCCTTCACCATCGCGCATGAGATTGGCCACACGTGAGGAGGGGCGGGGCTTTCTTTGTGGGCGGGCCGGGCGGGGCTTGACGGGGCGGTGAGCAGCATTCTGGGCCCAGCCAATAATACAACCTAAACCAAGGTTAGCTTTTGGGATTTTGTTTGCTGGACTGTATCCAGCTATGCTCAGGGATCACTCTTGGCAGGGCTTGAAGGGACTCTATAGGGCGCTGGGAGTAAAGCCTGGGCTGGCCATGTGCGAGGCTTACTACTTGTAAAGCCCTACCCGCTGAACAGTCTCTCTGGCACATTGTATTTTTTTTTTTTTCGGGGGCTGGGGGACCTGGTGTGCTCAGGGATATTCCTGGCTCAGTGCTCAGTTATTGGTGCCGGGCATTCAAAAGTACGCACATCAGGGCCGGAGCGATAGTCCAGCAGGTAGGGCATTTGTCTTGCATGCGGCCGGGTTCGATCCCGCAAATGCCCCGAGCACCGCCAGGAGTAATTCCTGAGTGCAGAGCCAGGAGAAACCCTGAGCATTGCCGGGGGGTGACCCAAAAAAAGAAAGAAAAAAAAAAAAATAAGTACGCATCATCAGCCGTTTGAACCAGTTCCCTGCCTCCACCTCTGGGCTCTGCTTCTTTGTTTTGTTTTGCTTTTTGTTTTTGGGTCACACTTGCTCTGCACTCGGAGATTACTCCCGCGGGCCTGACACGTCGGGAGGACCCATGCAAGGCAAGCGCCCAGCCACAGGATGATCTCTCCAGCCTGCTTTCTCCCTTTTTGGGGTTGGGCAGTGGATTCCCAGCGGCCCGGAGTCACACGGGGAGAAAAAGGACTAATGGAGCTGGGATGGACACCAGGTCTGTGCACAGTGGGGACAGATGCCCCCTCACTGGACCTATTCCCCGGCTGCCCTGCCCAGGTTTGGTATGAACCATGACGGTGTGGGCAACAGCTGTGGGGCTCGGGGACAGGACCCTCGAAGCTTATGGCCGCCCACATCACCATGAAGACCAACCCGTTCGTCTGGTCCTCCTGCAGCCGGGACTACATCACCAGCTTCCTGGAGTGAGGACGGAGGGCTGGAGGCAGCAACAGAGTGGGCGGGGCTAGTAGTGGAATGGGTGGGGTTAGCAGTGGAGTGGGCGGGTTAGTAGTGGAGTGGGCGGGGTTAGCAGTAGAGTGGGCGGGTTAGTAGTGGAGTGGGCGGTGCAGGGGCGGGGCGAACGGGCACTGTCACTCACCCATCCACCCAGCCGCTGAGCTCGGACCTGCAGCCCCCTTGGCGTGCCACTTGCTTCCTCTTCCCACAGTTCGGGCTTGGGGCTCTGCCTGAACAACCGGCCCCCCAGGCAGGATTTTGTGTACCCGACGGTGGCGCCCGGCCAGGCCTACGGCGCAGGCGAGCAGTGCCGCTTCCAGCATGGCGTCAAATCGCGTCAGTGTAAATTCGGGAGAGAGAGCCTTCCTGCTTTCCTTCCTGGGAGGGGAGGGCTGAGACCCCCGTGGTGGGGGGGACGCGAGGGGGCATGAGTTCCACCTGGCTACCGCTTTCACCTTCTCCCCTTGAGAGCCAGGAAAGTGGGGTGAGCCAGGATCTGGGAACAGGGGGTACAGAGATATCACGAGCACTCAGGAATTACCCCTGGCGGTGCTTGGGGGAACCATATGGGATACCGAGGATTGAACC
The DNA here is from genome assembly GCA_021461705.1 of Cryptotis parvus. Taxonomy (NCBI): domain Eukaryota; kingdom Metazoa; phylum Chordata; class Mammalia; order Eulipotyphla; family Soricidae; genus Cryptotis; species Cryptotis parvus. The sequence goes on along the minus strand of JAJIBD010015658.1, from coordinate 2,160 downwards.
CAAGCCAGCCCCGTGCAAAGGCAAACACCCTACCCGCTGTGCTATCAGCCCCCGCCCCCACCCCAGGCATTTTTTTTTAACATTTTATTATACCACCGTGAGATATACAATTACAACGTTGTTCACGCTTGGGGGTTTCGGTCACACAGTGTTCCAGCACCCTGCCCTCCACCAGTGAGCCTGGGCATTTTTTTAACAATATTCAGGGCACACTTCGCTCCCCAGGAATAAACCATCTTCTCCCACTTGGCCAAAAGCTGGGCAGAAGTTTCCAAGGACACTCCACCCCTAGCCCCTGACCCCGCTGGCCTGATCACAAGATTCTCAGCCCTTGCGTGGCCGAGCGCTGAAGCTGTTTGACACTTCCCTTGGCCTAAACTTCATCCCAAAGCCCCTCAGCACACAGAAAAGCAAGCCTGGGCACACTCCTTTGGCGGGAATCCAGCTCAGGAGAACACATACTCCTGCCTCTGTGTTCAGGGATCACTCCTGTAGTGCTCCGGGGGCCATAATGTGGGGGGCTGGGGGGGGGGGGCCACATGCAAGGCCAGAGCCATAAGCCCTGTGTACGGCAGAGGGCGAGGCTGTGAGATGGAGACCAGGCAGGCCAGAGTCTCAGAGTTGAGGCTGCCCAGAGATACTCTGAACCCAAAGGAGCACGGCGGGTGAGGCCCAGTTTCCGGCAGTACATACACGCAGTGCCAGGGTCTGGACTGGCCCAAACAGTGCCGGTGGGAAGGAGGGAGGCTGGTTTTTCCTTGGGGGAGTGGAGGACCATCTCCCTACACAAGCCCATTCAACTTTGTCTCTTCCCAACCTCCCAGAGATGAAAGCTTTCTCTCTTTTTTTTTTTTTTTTTTTTTTTTGCTTTTGGGTCACACCCAGCAATGCTCAGGGCTTACTCCTGGCTCTGCACTCAGGAATTACTCCTGGCGGTGCTCGGGGGACCATAGGGGATGCCGGGGATTGAACCCAGGCCGGCATGGGCCAGTTGCATGCAAGGCAAACGCCCTCCCCGCTGGGCACCCGCTCCGGCACCCAACTTTCTGTTTTTTTGGGGGATCGACACCCAGTGGTGCTTAGGGCTTACTACTGGCTCTGCTCTCAGGGGTCGCTCCTGGCTGACTCGGGGGACATTAGTGCAGGGGATAGAATTCAGGCCAAATGCATGCAAGCAAGCACGCTTGGTTAGAATTTTTATTTTTGTTTTGAGTGACAGTGCTTCCGGGCTCTTCCTGGCCCTGGGAATTAGGAGGTGCCCTCTGGCCCTTTGAGGTCTCTCCTGGGCTCCTGACTGCATTACAATCCAGGCCACCCCTTCCTGAGATCTCTAGAAAGCCTAGGGGTTGTCTATTCCTGCCAATACACACGGTAAAATCAGGGGGCCGGGTGATTATGGCGGCGCCTTGGTGTTTTTAAATGCGCCTGAGAAGTAGAGATAATGCGACATGGGACCTGAGCGTCAGGGCGCCCTGGCCGACCTGCTGAGCGCAGTGGCTTGGGGTCCACGAGAGCTGGGCGGGCTGCCCAAGGGAGAAGAGATGGGGGATGCGAGCCTGAGCAGGCGCCTTTGGCCCGCAGGAGGTGTGCAGCGAACTGTGGTGTCTGAGCAAGAGCAATCGCTGCATCACCAATAGCATCCCGGCAGCCGAGGGCACCATCTGCCAGACCCGCACCATAGACAAAGGGGTGAGTCCCGACCAACGGTGGCCACGCCCACCAACGGTGGCCACGCCCTCTATGGCCCCCGCCTTCAGTCCCCTTGGCTCATGACCACGCCCATGCGCTGATTCCTGATCAGTAGTTTCTGTCCTCATTCTAAGCTCCGCCCAGGGGTGTGGTCATGTTCTTACCACGCCCCCCTTCATGTCCTGGCATCCCTGTTACTACCAGTCCCCAGACGTTGCAAGGGGAGAGCGTTAAGTCCTTGGGGGTGAAGGGTGGGTAGGAATGAGCGTGCCAAGTCTGAAGACCGGCTTCACCCCACCCCTCCTGTAGTGGTGCTACAAAAGGGTTTGCGTCCCCTTTGGGTCGCGGCCGGAGGGTGTGGACGGAGCCTGGGGTCCATGGTCCTCGTGGGGTGACTGTAGCCGGACGTGTGGCGGCGGAGTGTCCCTCATCCAGCCGGCACTGCGACAGCCCCCGGTGAGCTCTGGGGAC
>JAJIBD010015656.1:0-21916 GCA_021461705.1 Cryptotis parvus | reverse complement strand
ACAAGTCTCTTATGCAGATGTCCTTCAAATATGTGACAATAACATTGACCTCAGGGTGAGAGACGAGCTGTGCCCACCTGCTTAGTGAGGTGACTTATGTTGGTGCCAGCAGTGTCCTCTGACACCTGACTGTGTTCCTTACCTCCAGAGAGACCAATCTCTTTGGAGAGACCTCCAGAGAGAACAATCTCTATGCTTTTCCTCAGCATAGAATTTGACTTGCTTTCTGTTAGCTCACATGGGACAAGTCTGTCTATACAGCAATACCATGATCCTATCCGATGTGTGAGTGCTTCGTTTTGAAGTGGTAGAGAAGTAGTGTGCCAGGTAAGGTACATGCCTTGTGTGGGTTTGACCCAGGTTTGATCCCAGGCCTCACATATGATCTCTCAAATACTATCAGGAGTAACCTCTGAGCATAGAGCCAGGAGTAGGTCCCATCCACACTCTAATTGTGGCCCAACATAGAACAAAATTTCTGTTGAGACTGACCAACAATTGAAAGAAACCCTCTGTAGCAAAAGAAAAATCTGCTTCTACATTTCTTCCTCATTCTATTATCAAAACATACTTCTGTCCTTTAATGATTCACCAAGAAGATATTTCCTGCTGAGAAATTACTGATTTGGCACTTTGTGTGTTAGCCACAGTTACTGACTAAACCAAAAGTGTGTATCAAGTGTTAAAAGAAGAGACAGAAGTTAGAGATAGCCTGATGAAGTTTTCTGTAAATAAAAAAGCATTCTTTCCTGTAAGCCAAAAGTTAAAAGAACAAATAGTTCAATTTATATTTGACTAGGGGAACAAAAAAATATCAGTAAGGTTGACATGAGCATTATGAATGAGAATGCATTCTGCTACTGGCTTTAAAACTTCTTTCTGCTAAATAGAAACTAGTTCAGAAAATAGTTGGAAAAAGCAAAAAATCTTCAGTGACTAGGAATAAGAGTAAACTTCCCAGTTTAAAGCTGTTATTTAATTTTTTAAAAATAAGGTTTAAAAATTAGGATGCCAAAATCCACTTTTCACTACAATCTCTCTTGTTCTCTGTCTCTCTTCACTTGTTCATCACTAGGTACTTCTTATAACACACTAATGCTTTCATTCAGAGCTTTCTAACATAGACTGCTGGCAAAATGGGAATATTTTAGAAATTCCAAATTTTTGGGCTCTGTCGACACACTGAACCAAGATCTAAACAAGACTGTTAGGGATATCAAATGCATTTTTGAGGAAGTTGGAGAGATAGCCCAGCAGGTAGGGTGTTTGCCTTGGACACATGGCGCCGCGGTGCCCAGGTTTGATCCCCGACATCCCATATGGTACCCCCGAGCACAGCCAGGAGTAATTCCTGAGTGCAGAGTCAGGAGAAACCCCTGAGCAATCCTGGTGTGACCCCAAAAAGTGCACTTTTGAGATTGAGATGACATGTCGCAGATAGTTTTGCAAGCTTAGATAATGTAATTATTTACATGTGAGGCTTTTAATACGTAATGTAGATATTCTGTAAATGAGTCTTTATTTGACTCACTGTCTAGGTTGCCAAACTTTTGACTTCAGTAACATAATAATGGGTAGAGCAAACTACTGCTCAGTTTGAGAGCGCTCTCTAGCCGGCCCAAACATTTCTGCACACAGCACTTGATGGATGTGTTTACCAGAGCTTTTTTCTTTTCTTTCTTTTCTTTTTTTTTTTTTTTTGTTTTGGGTCACACCCCGGCAATGCTCAGGGGTTACTCCCTGGCTCTTCGCTCAGGAATTACTCCTGGAGGTGCTTCACTATTTCTAAAGCTAAAAGAGTGTATGTAAAATAAATAATACTTGTATCACTTGTCCTGTCACGTGCTAGTGTAGCCCAAGGGCCAATGCTCACTCCAGGAACATGAAGAGCCTCAAACCATTCCTTCAGGTCATGGGAATGAGGTCTACAATTGTTACTGAGTTTTGGCATATCAAATACAAGACGGGTAGCTTGCCAGGCTCTGCTGTGCAGGTGGGATACTCTTGTAGTAGCCTCTCATCTCGTCATTCGAGAAGGGAAAGATCAGCTTTTATGCTGGGTGGAGCTCTGATAAGCTGTGGAGTCTGGATGTTGAAAATGGTGGCCCGCATGGTGTAGGGTTCCTCTGGCTTCTTGAGACGCTCTATTGGGATGGCAGGTCAGGGCTTGAACTCCACCTTCTCTCCTGGGAGCCTCAGGATCAGCTGGGCACAGGGAGAGCTGGTAGCAAAAATAAATACAAATAAAAAAATAATACAAATGATAAAATTCACATTGTGGTGAAGGATTATAGGGTTTGTTGCTATGTGGATCATGAACCTATCATATGGCTGAAAAAAAATGTAATGATAAAAGTTTAGGTTTTCAGGTTTTCTTTACAAAGATTTTTAGGTTCTGACTAAAAATATGCAAGAAATATAGACTTACTCCTCTATGGGTTAATATATTTGGCAAAAAAATTACATTGAAAGTGTGTCAAGTAAAAATGGAGAAATAGTTTAATCTGCTGAGTATATGTATTGCATGAAGGAGGCCTGGGTTCATTTTCTGGCACTGAATGGTTTCTGTGCATAGGAGGGTTCAAAACACCGTCATTTGTGGTTGGAATTAAATAAAAAAGGGCTTCAAGTGGATATCCTCAGGTCTTTTATATATGGCACTATAACTTAAAATGAATATGTACTGTACTTTTGGATTCCTTGCTTTCTACTACTTTTGTGTTGCTTCGTTGGAATGCCACTTATGAGTCTGCTGGTATGAGTGTTTTTACTACTTATAATCCTGGATCTCACCCCAGACCACTGAACTAGGGTGGGACTTGGGATTTTTTTTAGATCTGTCAATCACCTGAAGGGATTTGGAATATGTATTTTCAAAAAGATTAACTAGGTCTGGAAATTACTGAATTAGGGAAGAGGCTGACCAACCAGCCATTATGAAACTAGGAAAAATAAAGGCATTCTAGATATTTAAAAATATGTTGCTAGCACATACAGTAAAGAATTTCCAGAATCTGTACATTAAAAAAAAAGCTTAGGCTGATTTCACAAAGAATATTTTAAATATTTTATACAGTTTTTGGGTATGATATTTTTGAAGTTTTCCTGGAATGGAACTAGTTGGCCCGCTGAACCAGTTTCTCTGAAAGTCAGGAAAAGGAGAGCTTAAATAGTAGTCAAATATTTCCCTTTGTTAATTGCAGAGTACTGAAAGCTCTTTCTGTCCTTCTAGCCCTCACTGGTAGAGAGAGCATATGCCTTTTCTCTGGAGTGACTCATTACTTTCTAGTGATTTCCTGTTTTCATAGTCATTGGTAATAAACAGGTAAAGCACAGGGGGTTTTAAGAAGATCAGGCTCTACTGATCCTTTGTGGACTCATGAACTCCTTTTCCCTTTGGTCCTCTATTTGGTTTGTCTGCTCACTCTATGCTTTCCAAACTCAGAGAAACCCTGGATGTTGGTAGGCCATTGATTTGTGGAAAGAGACATAGTTTCCTGAAGATAGGAGGGCTGGAAAAATAAGATGATCACCTGCCTCTCAAATGAAGGATGAGAACTACAGTTATTCTGGATGACATTTGATTCTTCAGGAGTTCAGAGTTTATAGACTTTCAGATGATTTGGAACAAACCTTTCTTTGAATCTGTTACCCAATTTATAGTTTATTCTCATAGCTGATCTGAATAATTGAAATATTTGCTACTGAATGCATATCCAGTATAAAGTAGAACATTTGCTTTATCACTTGTATCACTTGTCTTGCTGTTATTCATCGATTTGCTCGAGCAGGCACCAATAATGTCTCCATAAGTCCTGTCCCATGCTAGTGTAGCCCAATGGCATCAGCTTGCTCCAGGAACACAAAGAGCCTCAGACCATTCCTTCATGTCATGGGAATGAAGGTCTATAATTGTTATTGGTTTTTGGCATATCAAATACGATACGGGTAGCTTGCCAGGCTCTGCCGATTTGCTTTGAATGAGGATTTTTATAATGGAAATTAATATTCCAGCTATTTTAAATTAGAAAGTTCAGATTTACTTTGATTTGCAAGACCCAAGTTGAAATATCTGTCCAGTATAAAGGCAATTACTTGATAATAATGGACTAATAGATAATAAAGGTACATTTATTTATAATAAGACAACACCAAGGTACTTAATTGTTGGCCCCAGATTCTGCCTATCTGGCTATACTTTGCCATCTATTCTCTCCTCTCTAGGTACAAGGAGTACTTAGAGACAGAGACAATGCCAATATGAGCACTTTAAATGTGTCACATATTATGAGAAGTGGTTCATGAAATGAGTGGGTCAATTCTCTGGTTTCTTCTATTCGATTATTGTTTCCCAGTCTTGCCTGCTACTGAAAGTCATGGTGTGAGGTGGGAGGACTATTCCTGCTATACTTGCACATAGATCCAAGGCCTCTTTCCAGAGATTTAGCTTTCCATTCATCAAGCCAGTTTGGGGAAGGACAGCAATTCATTTTTGTATTGTTTTTGTTTAGGGGCCACTTCTGGACATCAGGACTTATTCCTGTTTCTACACTCAGAGATCACTCCTGGTAAGGCTCAGGAGGCCAGATGGGTCAAACCCAGTTCAGATGTGTGTTAGGTCCAGTGCCCTTTCTGATGCACTTTTGCTCTCACCCAAATGTTTCTTATGAACAGACCTTGACTCTCCGAGTCAGCTGCCTTGGTTTCCCCAGATTCTTAACTCTGTTTTCAACTCAAGAATCTCTGCCATGGTTCTTGTCACTGTGCCATGACCTAGAAAGATCTCTCAAGACAGCCCGGTGGATTAGTTGTTCTTAATCTCTTTTGCCAGTACTTATGACTTGTCTCATATATTTGTTTCCCCTCTTTTGGTTGTTTCACAGAGGAGGAAAAATTACCTTATACTATGTTACTTTGCCCGGAAGTGAGACTATTTAACTATCTTTTTTATGTTGCTTTTACAATTGGACCACTTTTTTTTTCATTTTTTTAAAATATTTTATTACACCACCATGTGATATACAATTACAAAGATGTTCATGTTTGGGTTCCAGTAATACAGTCTTCCAGCACCCATCCCTCCACCAGTGCCCATCTCCCCACCACCAATGTCCCCATTTCCCTCCCCCTCCCCCCAGCCTGCCACTATGGCAAGTTCTTTATCTCTTCTCTCTCTGTCTTTCTCTCTCTCTTCTCTTACACATTGTGGATTGCAATACATACATTTAGAGATTATCATGTATATATTTTCTCCTATATTCAATGCTCAGTTCTAGGCTGGCATTATCACTTTTGACAAATATTAGCACACTGTTCCCTTCTCTGTCTCACCTAACCTCTGATTCCCACATGTCCGTGGTAGATTCCACCTTTTTTTAATTGAAAGATGCTCATGTAGAGTCTTGGTTCCACAGGGTTCCAACACGCACCCTCCACCCAAACCCATCTCCCATCACCAATGTCCCGTCTCCCTCCCCCCTCCCGCACCCCAACCACCTGGCGGGCTCTGCATGTCATTTCCTTCCTCTCTATATCTCCCTCCCAGCAAACTTTCCTGCTCTTCGTGGAATGCAGTGCACCAAAAGACATCACTGTTTCACCACCCTTAGTGGCCGCGCGGCCGCAAGCGGCCGCGCGACGGGGGCTTGAACTGGTTTTGCTCTGTTCCTCTGGTCGTGAGGCAGTTTCCCAGCGTCTGGACAATGAAAATGGTGGCTAGTGTGATGGACGAGGCTCATCCGGCTAGCTTCGGGGACCCCCGGAGGCAACGGGCCCCCTCCCCAAAGCCCATCTGCCCTCCTCGGGGTTCCATGGTCAGCTAAGGCCCGGCGCGAGCCGAGCTCCAGCCTCCCCAGTCGTCTGCAAGACCCTGGGTGCTGGCCGCGTGGCAGCTCCTGGGCAGGGCCACCAGGCTCGACAAAATGGAGGGGGAAGGAATTGGACCACTTTTAAGTTATTTAAAGATTTATTTATAATTGCAAATAGTACTAATAACAATGCTTTGCATGTGTATAGTATTTGGAAATTTATATGGCAGTTTCATTATTCTAAAATTATAACAATCATGGTGTGATTATATATCTTTGACAAATTAGGTAATAGAAAACTCTTTGAACTCTACTTTTTCCATAAACAAAACAAGTGAATTAAACTAGAAAATATTTATGGGTACTTAAATGTTAAAATAAGGGTTTTTTGCTTTGGTTTTAGGACATTTCCAGCCATGCTTGGGGCTGACTCCTGGCTCTGTACTCAGAGATCACTTCTGACAGTCTTAGGGGACTGTACAGGGTTGGTGGGGATTGAACCCAGGTCAGCCGCATGCATGGCAAGTGCCTCTCACACTGTACTAACTCTATAGTTCTGTGCTAAAATATTAAAAAGAATCCACCAGAAGATTTAAGTTTCTGGGCTTGTTTCAAAAAAGTTTCACAGTACCTTTTGAGAAGTACTCTGGGTATAGCCAACTCTTTTCTTTATAGAAGAATCTCTGAATAATCCTTTTCCTGAAATAAACCTTACACTTGAAACAAGACAGCTCTGGACAAGAATTTACCTGTTTGTTTTCAATCTACTCTCTTATCATTTCTACTGATGTATGGCCAGAGCTCAGAGATGATGTCATTCTCTGTTGATTTCAGTAAGTTGGGTGAATGCCTAGCAAGTGGATTTGCAAAAGGTTAAAACTCACTGTAATTATGAAATATATGTACTTATTCACCTATGAGATAAATGTGGTTAGCCCTTGTCTTTCCTTCCAGAGTTAAGCAGATTCTTGGTATGTATGAGTTCATTCTGCTTGTACAAATATGAGTGCATACACACCGCCATTTGTAATACTCTAGAGATGGATCACTTGTATCACTTGTCACTTGTCTTCCTGTTGTTCATTGATTTGCTTGAACAGGCACCAGTAACATTTCCATACATCCTGTCACGTGCTAGTGTATCCCAAGGGCATCTGCTTGCTCCAGGAATATGAAGAGCCTCGAACCATTCCTTCAGGTCATGGGAATGAGGTCTAAAATTGTTACTGGTTTTTGGCATATCAAATACAATATGGGTAGCTTACCAGGCTCTGCTGTGTGGGTGGTATACTCTCAGTAGTAGGTTATCATCTCATACATTTACTGATGAACTGCAATGGGGAGAGATTAGCTTTTTTCTTGGGTGGAGCTCTGATGAGCTGTGGAGTCTGGATGTTGAAAATGGCGGCCCTCATGGTGTGGGGGTTCCCTTGGCTTCTTGTGAGGTTCTATTGGGATGGTGGGCCAGGGTTAGAATCCACCTTCCCTCCTGGGCACTTCATGATCAGCTGAGCTCAGGGAGAGCCTGTTGCAGCTCTGCCCATGTCTCTGAGTCTCTGGATCAGGTATACCTGGGCTTGAAATAGTCTTCGCTGTAGGGTGGGACTCTGATGCGAGCATGGCTAGAGATAGATATAGTTATAAATCATGGATCAGAGACCCATAGACCACTTTTTTGTTCTGCTCACTTATCTGATTTCTTGTGTTGAATTTCTGGTTAGTGCTACTAGTTCTTAGTACTCTCTGTTTAAGAGGTTACTCTGTTTGAAGATCACTGAGCCAGGAACTCAGTAGTATGCTGGCTCATTCCATAATAATTTTCCGTAGTCTTTAGATCCCAAGTAACCATAGTAATTTGTTGTAGACCATTGTCTTGGAAGGGTGACAAAAAACAGGGCCATGACTGTGAATATGGTCACTACTTGCAAACCATTGTGGCTACTCATTTTTTTTTTTTTTACTCTATGGCTATTTCCCTTGGATGTCAGTTACAGACTGGCCCCACACCTCTTTTAACCCTTGCTTTCTTATTCATTATTTTGGAGAAAAATGGGTGTTTGCAACTTGTGTCTTATAGAGAAGTGATAGATTTAGAGCTATGACACATCAGAAATGATATGGGAATTGTGATGAGACATCTCAATGGGCAGAAGATTAGATTCTTTCTTAACACGGCAATCAATATTCCTGAAGTTGAGTATAAGGTTTCTCGAAAATCCTGGTTAAAATCCTAAAAAAAGACACCTTTCTTGTTTAACAAAATGAACTTTTGTTGTTTGTTTCCTTTGAAGTAGGATCATAAACTTTTGATTAACAGAGTCAACAAGCAAAATAATGTTACTGATAAAATAAAAAATTTTTCTGTGTTTCACAGACTTCTAGTTTTTCCTTACTCAGGAATCTGAAAAGGGTGGCATTTGCTTGGCACTGAAAGTTGGCATTAGAATTTTAAGAGACATTTCCTTAGATTTACTGAGTCATATGGTGTTTATCTACGATTATGGTTTTGCGGAATCATAGCTCCTTAATGTTCTATTGATTTGCGTGTTATCCTTGGTACTTAGCAACCCAAACCAGAGTTAAAACCATATTACTTTAATGGGAGCATTAATTATTGTTGACAATGGAGAAGAAAGAGAGCACTGACTCAATAGTTCTTTTATTCAGCCATTTGTAGTGAAAATGGTCTTTCCACACAGTCTTTTAGAAAGCTGAGAGAAGACAGATTAAAGGAGAGAAGTCAGATGAAGATCTTACAGGCAGACAAGGAGTAGGAAAGAATGAGAAATCTTTTGCCATCTTACATTTGTATCTTTGGAGAAATCCTAAAGGGTAGTAAAAGAAATATTTTGCAATTCTTATTTGCTACAGTCTCAGGGATTTGGGAAAGAAAGTGGATTCAATTTAAAAAATGTTAATGCACGTGTTTTGGATTTTGTTCTCTATTTCCATTGCTTTATTTAAGCTTGTGGTATTTGTTTCATGTGTTCTTAAAGAGATGTGTTCCTGGAGTGATTTCTCCTATGACATAGCATACTATCACTTACCGTATTTTTTTCTTTCCTACCTGAAAATGGTCATAGCTGCCTGAAAGTGCCTAGACCTGGAAGCTTAAATGAAGGAAATGCGTTTTCTTATGGTAATGGAGGAGCCTGAAGTCAAGGCATTGATAAGGTTATTTCTTTCAAAGTGTTCTCTCTTTGGTTTGTAAATGGTTATTTTCATCCTGTGTCTTCCTCTTTTATACACATTTGCTCAAATGTCTTTTCTGTTTATTTTCAGCAGGTGGAGGGGCTACATCTAGGGTGCTCAGGGCTTATTCTGGGTACTGTGCTCAGGAATAATTCCTGAAAGTCTTCAGGGGAAAATATATGGCGCCAGGGATCTAACTTAGGTTAGTTATATACAAGGCAATCTCCCTACCAATTATCTCCCTACCATGTGTCTTTGCAAACTGGGGATTGAACCTGGGTCAGCCATAAGCAAGGCAACTACCCTGCCTCTAGCTGTATGATGTCCTGGTTCTAATTGTCTAATTGTTTTTTTATTTTATTTTAACTTATTCTTGTATATAGCTCTTTAAAAGTCATATTCTGAGTTTTCAGTGGCTAGGAGTTTGCATGTTTTCCTTTTTTATATCTTCTTGAAGACACAATTCAGTTCATAAAAGCATTGGTCTTATAATTTTAGAAACTGAAGTCTGATTTTTCTGTAGTTACAATAATAAGCTAAAATGATCACTACATTTGAGTGAGACCTGTATCACTACACAGCAGACTAGTAGAAGCACTCATTTGAAAACAAGTTTTCTCATAACACTCAAAGGATGAGTTATGAGACAGTGTTTTATAGGATTATTGGCAGGTTGAAAAAGTAAATTTTTCCAACATTATCATCTTTCATAGTAATTTGAGGGAGAAGGGAGGCCAATCCAAAATATACAGTTCTCGAAAGTTCACCTGTGATTCGCCAATAGTCAACCAGTCGGCCTAGACATGCTCTAATACCCAATTCAAAATCAGTTTCCAAGTTTGGTTTTTATAAAATCTTATATTTATAATTTAGAAGTAAAAAAATCAAAGAACAAACCAAGTTCAATATAGAAGTCATTAATCAGGGAATAAGTGCATGGTAATTATAAGAAAACAGTTCAGAAAATTCCTTCTGTAAGAAGTTCTTACTAAAAGCATATTTTTATTTTTGTGGATATGGGTTGCGATTCATGAAAATGTTATGTTTAAAAGTGGGTAGCAGAGAGAGAGAGAGAGAGAGAGGGAGAGAGAGAGAGACTGGTGAGAGGTTTGAAATTCTCAAGGAATATTTCAGGAAAAAAAAGAATTTTAGCAGCGTTATCATGCCAGTTATATGCTTTATTTGGAGGTGTTTAAAAGAGTTTGCCTCCCGCTCGACAAGCCTGGCAAGCTTCTCGTGTTGTATATGATATGCCATATTCCAGTAACAATTATATTAGGTCATTCCCATGACCTAATATAATGGTTTGAGGCTCTTTATGTTCCTGTAGCAAGCCGATGCCCCTGGCTCTACTGGCATGAGACAGGACATATGGAGATATTACTGGTGCCCGCTCTAGCAAATAGATGACCAACGGGAAGATCGTGATCGTGATCGTGATCATGCCAGTTATACTATGAAGTTCTAATTCCTACCTTAATTTTCATATCGCTTGATTTTATTCTCCTTTTAGTCCTATTCTATTAAAAAACCATATAAGACATTGGGCGGACTTTTCAGTTTTGCTGTGTTCAGGAATAAGTTACTGTTTTAATTGAAGCTATTTGGTAACATTGTTTTGTCCAGGAATTGAATTAAGAAAGTGCTGTGTGATGGCCTGCTAGGATGACAAGGATGAACGTATTCTTTGAATTTGGAGGAATAATTTTTCCCTGTCTTCAGATAGCAATGATCAAGTGTTATAACTGCAGGTGGAGTAGCTTAGAATTTAGATCAGTGGTTAGGACTGGATGAGTAAACACTTTTTGAATGGAGATAAAGACAGATTTGGTAATATTTGATACTCTTAAGATCAGTGTTAGTGTAAAATCAGCAAAAATTTGCATGTTATTAGCTTGTCAAATAAGTCCCTTTTTATTTCTCCGGCCCTCTTTCATACTTTTCTCATTTTTCTATTTCCTGTGGCCCTAGCTTCAGTCTCCAGAGTTAAATGACTTCCCACCTCATGAACATTGCAGGAGCCAAAATCTCCAAACTTGCAAGTCTCTTCCATCTACTAGTATATATGGAATCTTTTCTACAAGGCTGCTCTGGACCAGTCAGCTCAAACGAACCATGAACTTGCTCTTCATCCTTTCTTTTCTCCTTGCTTTACTTACCAGTCTAGCTTTACATAAATATCACATTTTAAAAAATTAAGTATAACTTTTTGTTTACTAGTTAACTATTGCCACTTTGCTATCAAGAACAGGACTTTATTTTGCTATCACTATACTGCTAACACTTTGTAAAGTGCTTGGTATGTAGTTGATTCGTATTTAATATTTGTGAACTATATAAGTAAGGAATGATTTTACTTCCTGCCAAATAGTCAGATCTCACACCAAAGGGTATTTTGAATATTAAAGTTACAAAGGGGAAAAATGGAGTCCATGTGGGTATGAGAAACAAAGAGCAAAGGAAATATAAACCATGCTATAGAAGGAATTGCTGACATTTAACCTGGAAAGTATTGGAATAATCAGAAATAGAAAAAAAATGTAAAGATACTTGTGTTTAACTTGTTAAAAAGAAAGAACTTTCATATAGTTTTAAGCTTTTTAAAAATGAAACACACAGCACTGAAAATTGTCATTAGTTTCTATACGTAATTTATTAGAGAAAATTTAGAGAGAATATTAGAGAAAATTTAGGGAGAATTTTTCAAAGTAATATAATAAAAATTTAAGTTTCAATATTTAATTATTACAAAATAGAATAATAACTTTTCATTAAAATTATTGCATTCTCAAATCTAAAAGGTAGGTGGATAAGCTTTATTTTATAGAAAATAGACTAAAATAGAAAATAAAATGGATAAGAAGTCAACAATAGTTTTAAATGTTAATTCTTTGGGATGGTTCTCTCCTTTAGGTAAGAAATTTTTAATACATAGATTTAAATTCAAATAAACTGTTGGCAGAGCTGAAGAAATCAAATAAGGGAATATTTTTACTAGGAATCTAGGATGAAGGGACTAGAATAAAACCAGCCAGGTAAGCTTCATGTCAAAACACACAGAAGCCCCAGAAAATTGTGATGTATATTTAATCTTGATATCGTCAAAAGCACAACATTGTAATTATTATTTCCCTTATACCATTGAACTATAACATATATAATATACCTCAACCTATGAAGATTCTTCTTATATTATTTTTCATACATATTATTATTATATGTGCAGTCACTGATGCTTAGATTCTTGTCCTGAAGTAGCCAAGATTGAAAGCAAGCCACCAGAGAGCAAATGCCAAATTCAGGAAAGACTTTAAGAAAAGGGAAAGGAAGGCAGGCAGATTATGGGAGGGCTCTTTTAGAGAAGGATTCTAAAGAAAGGCTGAAGTTTTATTGGCCTTTGTAGCAAAGGTGGGTGGGTCAGCACTTCTTTATTATGTTTCAGGAATATGGGCATAAAATGGGGGAGAAGATGCTTAGATAATTATCTTCTGGCATCAGGATCCTCTATATACACTGCTGTGGAAATCACTGCTCAAGATCCCAAGAATTAAGAATGCAAGAACAATAGGCTGTTAGAAGTGGGGGAGAAGATGAGAGATAATTTTCTTCTCAGACATGGGGCAGAGCTGTTCCTTGCTCTCCCTGTGCCCAGCCGTTCATGAGGCAGTCGGGAGGCATGGGGGGTTCTAGCCCTGGCCCACCATCCGGGCAGAGCCTCACAACAAGCCAGACGACCCCACCCCTCACTCCACGGCGCAGCCATTTTCCACATTTGGACTTCCCTCTCCTCAGAACTCCACCCAGCAGACCAGCCCATCACAGCACGGCTCATGGGCCGCTTGGGGCAGCGCGGTTCATCAATAAATGCTTTATTTGGAGGTGTTTAAAATAGTTTGCCTCCCGCCGCAAGCCTGGCAAGCTTCTCATGTTGTATTTGATATGCCAAATTCCAGTAACAATTATATTAGGTCATTCCCATGACCTAATATAATGGTTTGAGGCTCTTTATGTTCCTGTAGCAAGCCGATGCCCTTGGCTCTATTGGCATAAGACAGGACATATGAAGATATTACTGGTGCCCGCTCTAGCAAATAGATGATGAATGGGAAGATGGTGATTGTGATCATGATTTGCGTTCAGCAGGGACTAGGTCTTCCGGGTTATCCGGTACACCCAGGCCACCCTGTGACATTCTCTTAGATTCCCTTTCCTTAGGGCGATATCTCTAATCCAACCCTGTGTTCCCCTTCTGTCCCCATATTATCAAGAACATTTAAGGCAAGTTTCCACTGTGATACTGGTGTATATAAAACATTTTTAAAAATTTGATTTTTTTTATTAAAGCACTATGACTTACAAAACTGTTCATAAATTTCAAGTATACCCTCACTTGTATCACTAGTCTTTCCGTAATTCATCAATTTTCTTGAGTGGGCACCAGTAATGTCTTCATTCCTTGGGAATGGGGTCCACTATTGTTACTGTTTTTGGCATATCAAATACACCACAGGTAGCTTGCCAGGCTCTGCTGTGGCTCTGGGTTCATTCCAGGGGGCACATACCATATTCCATGGATATATTTATCTCCAACTATTAAAAATATTAATCATACAGTTTTCATGTCTTTGGATGAAAATTGCCATTTCATTAAGTGATTGATAAATAAATTAATTTTTTCCCAGTATATGAATTAACTCTAGCATTTTGTTATTGTTTGTTAATACTATCTTTAATCCCTCCAATTATTTTAAAGTTATGTTTCCAGTTTGTATGGATTAGAGCAATTATGCATTGATAATTTGATTATAATACGTTTAAAATGGTCAAATGATGGAAAGTTTTATTGCTATCACACCAATATGATTTGCTATAAAATACCCTCCAGAAATTTAATAAAAGGACTCAGTAATGATGACATTAGTGGTACTTTGTTAATTAAAATGAAATCTCCAGTTTTCGTATAAAAAATCAGCTTAAATTCTTATATATACTTATCTCTCAGTGGGTTACTTCATTCCTCTTATGTACCCTGCTTTGGAAATCACTGCTCTATATCTTGTCTTATAAATACAAGAAAAGTTCCTTACCCTACTATCCAGATGAGCATGCTACTCTGCTCTCTTTGGGGGCAAACACTTAATGTAATGAGCAGAACTTTACGTTCAGTCTTTTATTATGCTGACTCATTGATACAGTTATGGAATTCTCATGGTCCCCTGTTTTGTGACTCAACAATTCCGTTTGCTGGTCCTGGCATTATAGAGACAGAGGACAGAAAAAAGGATGAGGAGATATAAAAATAGAGGAAAGAGGGTGAGTGGAAAAGCGAAAGAAAAGGAGGAAGCAGAGAGGGTAAGAGAGAGAGAGAGATGTACCCTAGTAAACAATGAAGCATGCATTTTCTGTTTCTTCCTCCTTCTCTGCATAATTCTTCTCCTTTTCATTCATAACACAGATAATTTTTTTAAAAAAATCAGTTCAGTGTAATCACCATGGATTGGAATTTTAGAATGCAAGCAAGACATTTAATTTTGAATGATGAAGAGGAGATGACTCATGCATGACACTTAAATCTTAAAGCATGGTCTACTCCATATTTAAGGTCTGTCCAGTAGACAATTAGAGGTCTCTGAATTGTGCATCTTGGAAAGATGTTGAAAAGATAGTAAAGAATTATTAAAAGATGTAACCTTACTTTCTAACATGGCATTTAAATGGGGTGGGTTAGGACCTCATTTAAAAAGCAAAACTTAGGAGCGATAGCCCAGTGGGTAGGGCGTTTGCCTTGCACGCGGCTGGCCTGTGCCAGCCGGGTTTGATCCCCGGCGTCCCATATGGTCCCCGAGGACTGCCAGGAGTAATTCCTGAATGCAGAACCAGGAGAAACCCCTGAGCGTTGCTGGGTGTGACCCAAAAAAAAGCAAAAAAAAAAAAAAGCAAAACTTATGTATGATATTAAAAAATAGTGCACATTATCCACAGGGTTTTAGGAACTCACAAAAAAATCAATTTCACGCTGGCCTGGAGGCAGCTGTACCAGCTAATATTCTAGGTGAGACTGTGCCATGGACTTCCCAGAGGCCCTGGAGCTACTTCCGTTAAAACTTTTTGGACAGGATTTAAGTCAGATGTCAGCTATTAAATTCCATATTCCAGAGGTTCATGTTTCAGTGAAATGTCACTGTAATCTAATTTATCTCAGGACATTTTCTTCCAAAAAATATGTCACTTAGTTTTACAAATTGCCTATCATGTTTTTTCTTAATAACTTTAGAACCCAAGAAAATGGTGAAGACTCAAGTTGAAATCTTGGCTTTGGCTTAAGTCATTGGATGGTTTTCTTCACTCTGAAAACTTGGAAAACACTTCATTTGAAGGATTTGTTAAATAGCTGACTCTTCAAAGGGCAGACTTATATATCTATCTTTCTCTATATATATTCTATTTGTAAAATCCAATAAAATGAGTGAGAAGCATAATCCTAACCAGAAAATGTATTTCTTTGTCAAAGTTTGAAATAATTTAGGGGCCAGAGCGATAGCCCAGCGGTAGGGCGTTTGCCTTGCATACAGCCAGCCTGCAGGCCCGGGTTCGATCCCGGCATCCCATATGGTCCCCAAGCACCGCCAGGAGTAATTCCTGAGTGCAGAGCCAGGAGTAACCCCTGAGCGTCGCCTGGTATGACCCCAAAAAAAAAAAAAAAAAAGTTTGAAATAATTTAAAAGCACTGTTAAAGAAAATTTTATTTTTTAGTTATTTATTTTTGCTTTATGGGTTTTTGGATGACACGCAGCAATGTTCAGGGGTTACTCCTGGCTTTTCGCTCAGGAATTACTCCTGGTGGTTTTCGGGGACTATATGGGATGCTAGGGATCGAAGCCAGGTTGGCGCATGCAAGGCAAACGCCCTACCCGCTGTGCTATCTCTCCGATCCTTTAAAGAAATTTTTTAAAAAGCAGTTTGTGCGAGTATGAATACAGCTTAAAGGAGATGTATGTAATACATTTAAAGATCTAGAGTCATTCTTTTATTTGAGTGTTCCATATGTTCAATTATATATTAAATGTTTATACTTCAGTTATCTGCCTTTTTTTTCAAACTCAAAATGACTGCAACTGAATTGATCATACACTACAAGCTAGAAATACAGCCCAATGTTTGGGAGTTTGTTAATGATATCAGTATGTTTTAGTTATTTGGGCTGGAAACATGGTGCAGAATACCTCAGCATCATAAGCTGTTGTGGAAACAACACCCAAATCTTCTTTTATTTCTGTCTAGAGGCCAATTGGCAATATTTCATCCAAGTTTCTCTTGTACTGTTTAGATAATTCACACTAATTTCTTTCTTTCTTTCTTTCTTTCTTTCTTTCTTTCTTTCTTTCTTTCTTTCTTTCTTTCTTTCTTTCTTTCTTTCTTTCTTTTTCTTTCTTTCTTTCTTTCTTTCTTTCTTTCTTTCTTTCTTTCTTTCTTTCTTTCTTTCTTTCTTTCTTTCTTTCTTTCTTTCTTTCTCTCTCTCTCTCTCTCTCTCTCTCTCTCTCTCTCTCTTTCTTTCTTTCTTTCTTTCTTTCTTTCTTTTCCTTTCCTTCCTTCCTTCCTTTCCTTCCTTCCTTCCTTCCTTCCTTCCTTCTCTTCCTTCCTTCCTTCCTTCCTTCTTCTTCCTTCCTTCCTTCCTTCCTTCCTTCCTTCTTTCTTTCTTTCTTTCTTTCTGTCTTTCTTTTCTTTTCCTTCCTTCCTTCCTTCCTTCCTTCCTTCCTTCCTTCCTTCCTTCCTTCCTTCCTTCCTTCCTTCCTTCTTTTTCTTCCTTCCTTCCTTCCTTCCTTCCTTCCTTCCTCTCCTTCTTCCCTTCCTTCCTTCCTTCCTTCCTTCCTTCCTTCCTTCCTTCCTTCCCTTCCTTCCTTCCCTTCCTTCCTTCCTTCCTTCCTTCCTTCCTTCCTTCCTTCCTTCCTTCCTCTTCTTTCTTTCTTTCTTTCTTTCTTTCTTTCTTTCTTTTCTTTCTTTCTTTCTTTCTTTCTTTCTTTCTTTTCTTTCTTTCTTTCTTTCTTTCTTCCATTCTTTTTTAAATATCAACTTTATTTAAATACTGGTTTCCAAGCTGTTGGTTCAGTTGTTATGGATTTTGATGTTCGAATACAAATCTTACCACTGAAGTGACCTTCCCTCCATCACTGTCCCCATTTACCAAACCACCTCTCAAGATTGCACCTTTAGAAACACAATAATTTATTTTATATTGTTTTATGTGACTCAGTGGCTAAAGGAATTATGAAACACACGTAAGTTAAAAAATATGTGAACATTCTTTTTTCTTTTTTTTTTTTTTTTTTTTTTGGGTCACACCGGCGATGCTCAGGGATCACTCCCTAGCTCTGCACTCAGGAATCATTCCTGGCGGTGCTCCGTGGACCGAACCCGGGTTGGCATGGGCAAGGCAAGTGCCCTACCCTCTGGGCTATCATTCTGGCCCCCATATGTGAAAATTCTTAACTCTCATCATGGAGTTGTTAAGTCCTTGCCTAAAGACTTACTAAGCTGTTTGTTGCTAATTGAGCCTTCAATGTTACTGTTTTGATCTTGGCTTATATGCTACTTTCCCATGTAATTTGGTGTGCTTCTACTGGAATTTCAGTTAGAGATGAATTTGGAGGTCTTGCACGGCCATGTATGAGGCCATATGGAACCAGACACTTTAAGATCTATGGTCTGGGCCAATGAATTGAAAAGACCCCAGCGTTCTCAGCCTGGTCATTGAGGTGCCTGAAATATTTTGCAGTTGGTATCTCTGCAGAGAAGTGAAGTGAAATGAAGCGAAGTGGTGGGATGGAGCTCTTGCCACCCTGGTGTTCTCAGCTGGAAACTCATGTGTTCATGAATTTCAGCTCTTAGGATCTTTACAGGGCACATTCCAGGTGGTGCTCAGGAGACATATGTGGTGCTCTGGTGGAACCAAGGTGTACTGCACAACACACGCAAAGCACTTTCACCTCTGTGCTGTCTCTCTGCCCACCAAGGAAGTAGCTTATTGATTTTTCTCTCTGATTTATCTGTCCAATGGTGAATGTGAGGTGTCAAAAAAAATCTCCCTACTACTATTATATTATTATCAATATCTCTCTTTAGGCCTATATATGTTTTACATATTTTATTGTTGGGATCTGAGCTGCTAGCCTTAGGGTCCAGCATTTTCTTGTCCCAAGACCCTAAGGACAGGATCCAGAAATGGGCCCTGCCCATCAGGTTACACCCAAAACATCTGTGCTAATCCGAGCTAAGGTGAGGCAGAATGTGCCAGGTCTTCTGATCTCTGATCACAGGGATATGTAAATCAATGATCCTTACCTTGCTAATGTTACCTTGAAAATGCTAAATCTGTGATTGTCATTTGTTCTGAAGATTATCTCTTACAATGGCCCAGGACTTTGCAAATGCCTGTGATGTGTGCTTGTACCCCTCCACCGAAATATTGTATAAAAGGTTTAAACTGTGTCCAGTAAAGTGAGTGCTGCTATCCAGAGCTCCCCGCTGCATGGGTGTCGTCCTTCCTTTCTTTCTTTCCTTTCTCAGCAGTAGCAATGACAAGGCAGAGTTTCTCCCAAGTCCATTCCTCTCCCTGTTCCGCAGGGGATGAAGTCGGCTTGATCTAGGTCTTCTTCATTTGTGCGGGGGCTGCTGGCCAGGGCCCCCGACATTTTTTTTCTCTTTTTATTTTTGGGTTTCAGTTATAGTGTTCCAGCACCAATCCCTCCACCCGTGCCCATTTCCCAAAACCAATGTCCCCACTTCCCCTCCCCTTCCCCTAGCTCCCCCTTTAGGGCAGTTTCTTTATCTCTTTTATCCTTCTCTTTCTTTCTTCTCTATCTCTCTCTTTTTTTTTTTTATGGTGAATTATTTTTTTTAATATTCCAAAATTTATCAATTCAGAGTCAAAGTGTCTATCTCTCTTTCCCTCTCTCCTTGCTTCCCTTTCTTACACATTGTGGATTGCAATACATACACCTAGAGGTTATCATGTGTACCTTTTTGCTCACAATTCAATGCTCAGTTCTCGTATGGTACTATCATTCTCAGTGATTACCAGCACACTGTTCCCTTCTCTTTCTTACCTAGTCTCTGACTCCCACGTGTTTTTGTTTGTGGTACCAGGTTTTGAGATATCGCGCAGGTGCTTTTTGCCCATGCATTATCGGAATCAGGCTGTGTCCAGCTGTGGGGTCTGGACCTTGAGGATGGCTGTGGTTGAGTTGCGTGAGGTTTTTCTGACTTCTGGGGGCTTGACTGGGGACAAGTCAAGGGACCAAACTTGTCCCCAATCCAAGCTGCTCATTAGTCTAGTGCAGGGCAGTCACGCAGAGAGGCCGCCCTGCACCTGAATAAATGGCATCCAGTGCTGAGAGCCCAGCAGCAGTCTATTTTACATATTTTATTACTCATTCATTTTGCATCTGTGTTAATGATATTAAGTCCCTTAATGTTCTAATTCCAAATACACATAATAAAATAAGTTTCTTTACTGGAAGATAGTTATAAAATTTATTATTGAGTATAATACATTTATAAATTTATTCTATCTCTATTTTGACACTATTAAAATTTTAATTTATTTATATTTTTGTTTGGGGCCACACATGTGCTCAGGGCTTACTCCTGACTCTGTGCTCAGGTATCACTCCTGCTAGTGCTCGGGGCACCATGTGCAGTGCCAGTGATTGATCCTGGGTCAGCCATGAGCTAAACAAGTACCTCACTTTCCAGCTCCTGATTTTTTAAATTTCTGCATCAAAATACAAATATTCTAATTATCGCACATCTGAAGAAAATATTTGGAATATTTCATGTAATTGTGGCGTTAGTATTGTTTTGCATAGATTCATACATACACACACATATATATATATATATATATATATATATATATATATGTATATATATCACTGTATCACTGTCTTCCCATTCATCATTGATTTGCTCAAGCGGGCACCAGTAACATCTCCATATGACCTGTCTCATGCAAGTAGAGCCCAAGGGCACCTGCTTGCTCCAGGAACATAAAGAGCCTCAAAGCATTCCATCAGGTCATGGGAATGAGGTCTATAATTGTGACTTATATCTGGCATATCAAACACGACATGGGTAGCTTGCCAGGCTCTGCTGTGCGGGTAGCATACTCTTGTAGTCATCTCAAAATCCAGCATTTATTGATGAACCGTGTGGCCGCTTGCGGCCGCAAAAGCGCGGGCTGTGATAGGCTGGTCTGCTGGGTGGAGTTCTGACGAGGGGAAGTCCGGATGTGGAAACGGAGGTTCTAATGGAGTGGGGAGTCGTCTGGCTTGTTGTGAGGCTCTGCTGGGGTGGCAGGCCAGGGATAGAACCTGCCATCCCTCCCGGGCACCTCATGAGTGGCTGGGCACAGTGAGAGCCAGTAGCAGCTCTGCCCCATGTCTGTCTCTGGATCAGCATACCTGGGCGGATTAAGAAAGACTGCAGCAGGGTGGATCTCGATGAGCCAGGCTGTGATAGGCTGGTCTGCTGGGTGGAGTTCTGATGAGGGGCAAGTCCGGATGTGGAAAATGGAGGTCCTCATGGAGTGGAGGGTCATCTGGCTTGTTGTGAGGCTCTGCTGGGGTGACGGGCCAGGGCTAGAACCTGCCACCCCTGCCGGGCACCTCATGAGTGGCTGGGCACAGTGAGAGCCAGCAGCAGCTCTGCCTCATGTCTGTATATATATATATATATATATATATATATATCAAGCAGCTCTGCCCCATGTCTGTGTGTATATATATATATATATATATATATATGTACTGATTCACATACATGTAAGAACTATCTGTGTATATATATATATATATATACTGATTCACATACATGTAAGAACTATCTTTCATATGCATATTTTGGTAAAACATAGCTTTTGTATTTGAACAAAAGTCTCAAGTTGCATCCAATAGTGTTTAAAGAGCTAAAAACTAGATTACTTAAAAAAAACAAATCCACTTGCCATGGTCTTTACTCTTAATTAGAACAAGTGTCTTTGACATTTTTGGAGACATTTGACTTAAAAATAGCTAAGTTGAAAGTATTTAGGAGTGACACATGAATGCCATTCTCTGCTGCACTCTGCACCCTCTATCAATTGCAGACATCCATCTCCTTGACTTCAAAGAGGGCTCCTCAGAATGAAACCAGGACAGGCAAGTAATCTCTCCGTACTCTGCCTTCATTGTATTTGTAACTCAACAATCCTATCTCTGGACAATTGAGCCCATGACGTTGAGTCTGACAAAATTGCTAGCACTTAGTCACACAGCAGTGGATTTCTTTTGCAAAAGGACTGTATCTCAAAGTCACAATAAAGATGCTATAACTCAAGACATCGGGTTGGGGAGATCCCACTTTTTATGGCAAGTTGACAACCTTTTGGTTCTATTAAAGTATTCACCTGAAGGAAGAGGGTCTACCCGCATTGAGAAGTGCAGTTCACTTTACTCAGATTATTAATTTACCTATTAAACTCAATCCAATCCACTTTCAGCTACACACCCAGTCTAGTATTCAATCAAATAGGGAATATATGGCCCAATCAAGTTTCCACAGAGTTACCCGTAAGAGTGCTTAGTAGTAACTTTTATTAATAATGATCAGAAGTGTAGTTTATTTCTTCTCCTGAGCTCTGCTCACACTTAACATTGTGCTAAAATTACCTTTCAGCTCAATCCATCTAAAATATTTATTAGTTATTTTATGCTTAGTAATAATAACTATTGCTAATAAAATAGTCACTTAAAGCAAAAAAGCATTAGACTTGGAATGATGAAAATCATTAAAACGGTCTACTGTTCCCAATTTCATTTCGCACTAAAAGCTCAGTAATAATGGAATAAGAAACAAAATAGCATGGACATGAGTGCAGGTCA
>JAJIBD010015655.1:0-17281 GCA_021461705.1 Cryptotis parvus | reverse complement strand
AGAGAGAAAGACCTAACCTGAGAAAAAGAAAAAGTCTCGTTTTTTAAGAAGGAAACCGAGGAGCTTGGATTGATTTTTTTTTTAACAGCTGGGTGGACAGGATCTGAACGCCTTACATTAGCAGGAAGCTGTCAACACCCAAATAAAATCCAAATGGCAGTAACAGCAGCCTGTATAGCCCCAATGGCGCAACGTTCACTGAAGAAAGAGCTAATTTGTCCACGTGTTTTCCCTTAGCAAACCTGAACACCTCACAACTATATATATAACTTTGCCCAAAAAAAAACACATTAGCTGGGAGAAAATTTAACCGCTTTTACCAACAGAACAAGCATAGCCAGAGAACTGCCTTTAAAAAAAATTAAACACACAAAACCAGCAGCAGAGAGGGGGTAAATCCCCTCCACACTGCTGTCCCCCTCAGGACGGCACCAAGACAGAGCGAGAGAGGCCAGAGGCTGGGAAGGCTCCAGCCACCTTCTACCCCAGCCTGCCCACTCCTGGCTCACGGTGGCCTCAGGCAGGACCACTTCTCTCTCACACTGGAAGGCAGCAGAATCCAGGTGGTCTGGTTCCTCCTGCAGGCTCGCTCCAGGCGCTCTGCAGCCAGCGAGAGGGTGAATTCCTCAGGAAGAATGGGGCCTCCAAACTCATTCCGCTGCCGTCACCTGTCTGCTGGTGTTCCAAGAAACGATTTCAGGGTGCAACCCTTAATCCCTTTAAGGAACTTCTGGGCTGCTGAGAGCCCAGGGCTGTAATAAACAAAAAATCTGCAACCGCCCTGGGCATGGCCAGTGAGGAACCGCCTTCGAACAGAGGAACCCCACAACGTGTATTTGGTGCAGGACCACCCTAAGGGGATCTGCTCAGGAAGAACTACAATTATTTCCCTTACAGAATTGTTTCCCATTTAAAGGAAAAGTTCTTGGTGGGTTTTGCAACAGATCAGATTATCATTCCCGAGGAGTTGTCTTCCCCTGGAAATATCTGTCATCAGTAGTACGTGAGGGGGGTGGGGGGCCGCAGTGTGACACAGGCTCTTGGGAAATCTGTGTCAGCAGCCCTGGTGCAGCAGCCCGGGTACCTCACCCGCCCCACATCACAGGTGATTCCCAGCCCCAAGCACTGCCAATAACTGCTCTGCACTGACTTACTCAGTCCAGATGCAGGGCTGATCACAAACCCTAAGTGCAGCAGGACCAACAGTTCGATACAAATCTTAGCTGTCTTCTTCAATAAAATCCACCACTTGACACCAACAAAAACGTGGATTTTGAACACACAGCAACGCCACGGCTTTGAGGAAAAACTGGCTTGAAGCTTTCTTAAGTTTCAAGCTAAAACATCAAACCATTCAGGGGCCAATTGCCATTAACAGTTCATTCAAAGAGATCTCTAACCCAGTAGGGTTTATGTGTTGTGTGTGCACACAACACATTATTTCCGGAAGGGGAGGTTGCTAATTAAGCTTATAATTCTAGACGTAGAAATTTTAGGGAAAGTAATTTCTCTCTTAATTCTAAATCATTATCTGGGTGTATTAAAAACGTACCCACATGCTCCTGTCAATAAAGGTTTATTAAATCAGAAATCACAAATGAATTCACTACTTCTTTGCTATGAAAGCTATATAATGCAGATATTAAATCACTTCTCTAATTATGCCATTAAAATTCCCTTTTTGCTCCAAGCCCCTCTTGTCGTGAGCTCTCTCAGGGCCCAGCTGTGTGCAGACAGCCCGCCTTCCTAGCCTTCTCACATGCCCACCCGAGGCGTCCAGGTAAACAGTAGTGAGGTAAGAGGTCATGGGGCCCCCCCTCTACAAACCACTTCCAACAGAAATCAATGGCCATAAGGAAAAAAGTCTCTGAGCTTCGGCTATAATAAGATTCAAACGCGCAGGATTCCAAGAGTTCCACCTGTTTCCAATTAGATACCAGAATTGCTTTGGGAGTGTTTAAACTACATTCACTTGCTACTTATACAAAACAATTCTTCCGGGTTTTTTGAACATTTTAAGTATGTTAAAATAAGATTAAGGGTCTGGTTTAAACAATCAGAGGCAGGGGAATTTCGGCTGAAACCAAAACTATCTCTCTGCAGCCATAACGGCAGAGCTTCAGACAAAACAACAGATCGGAGACAATCGAATTCCTCTCTCTGACAATTACTTGTAAAAACCGGACCTTTCTCGCCAAACAATCATCTGTCTTAACTGACACACTAAATAATTTTAAATACATTTTTCAATGTACGAATCTACAAATCTGACCCTGTCTGTAGGAATTGTCTTTAAAGCCTCATACACCTGGGAAAACGCAGAACTGGAGCCCAGGCCAATGTGAGGGGAGGCAGTGGGGACGCCCCTGGGGTCTGGGGGGGGCTTCATCACACCAGAACTCCCACTTTTTAAAAATCAAGTTTCCCTCAACCAAATCTGCCCTGCCTTCATCTGACCGTGGATGTTAACTCTGGCTTTAAAATGAACTGAAACAAACATGGATTTTTTTTCCCCTTTCCCTTCTAATTTCCAGCCTTGTTTTCTTTCCATAGACACAATGTGGGTATGGCCCCCAGAGCAGTTCCGACTGAGCGCTGAGGGCTGAAGGGAGCGCTCCAGGGGCTGGGGGGCAGCAGGATACAGGCCCCCACAGAGAGGTGGGAGGGAGAAGGCCTTGAACCCCACACACCGCAGCAGCCACGTCCCCACAGCCACAGAAGGGCTGGTGCTCCGCTGGCTCACAGTTTAAGGTGAGCTCAGGGATCACAAAGCCACCAAAGAAGTGAAATTGGGGAGGTGGGTAAAGGGGTCTCTAGGGATCTAGGAGGGATCAGAGCTTGGTCTATCCCATCCCTTCACTGGCTAGCACCTTATAAAAAGGATCCACATAGTTTCCCACGGGGGGGAAGACTGTGATAACGAGTCCCTCCAAGTCTTGATCTTATAGACACAGAAGCAGTACAAAAATAAGACACCCCAGATGTGTCCATGTGGGATTTCCAAAAGGAACTTGGAAACAAATTTGAAATCGAAATGATACACTTGCAGGAGTGACGCCTCAACACGGTAACATAAAGGCTGCCAGCCTGGGAGGAAACAGAACACAAGCAACCAGAAGACGGATTTTCTGCCAAACAGTAATCATTCTCTTAATGTGAAAAGGAGAACGTGTTTCAAGCAGGCTTCTGCACATGTGGGGAGGGGGCAGGACGATACTGCCCTAAAGACTGGCCGCCTGGAGCTCTCAGGGGACCTCTCAGCAACCTGTACGTCAAGGTAAATTTATACAAGGGCCTTTTTCTTACTAGATTTTTGGGGTTTTTTGGAGGTTTTTGAATTTGGGGATTTTTTCCCTTTTTTTTAATTTTTTTTTTTACAAGATAGAAGATAAAAACTTGTCCGACTAGTCCTAGCAATGTCAGAGCAGCGAAATATCCACACCACAGGCCTTCGTAATTGGAAAGAAAACGAAATATGGCCTGAGCTTCAGACACACTCAGCCAAGGTGGCTCCAGGCAGACCCGCACAGAGGGGCAGGAAGGCGTCCTAGGTTCACTGCACCCGGGAGAGGTGCCCGCCAGCGTGAGAGGCCGCCCTTCCTGTCCTCGGCCTCACCAGCCACAGTGGGCCACCAACCTGATCACCCCCGGGTGAGAGGTTCTGGGAAGCCGAGAAGGGTCTGAATCGAATAAATCAAATGAATTCTCTTGCAAACTGCCATCTCATTGGTTCAGACTGTCTGTGGGAACGGGTGACGCTAAGGCAGACACTGAGTCCAAAGGCCTCTCCGGGCGCCAGGCAGAGCCACGTGGGCCTGACACTTAAACTCCGGCATCCCACGGTCCACTGAAGCTGGCGAAGATGCCATGAGGCGGCAACAAGGGACCCTCAAAGGCCGTTTCCTACCAGCCAAAGTCAAGGTTGCGCTGACAAAAACGGTTTTTTATTTCAGATCAACATCTTAAAAGTTCGGACACAGAATCTGACCGGAGCTTCGATTGAACCCTAGAGCCCCGCATTTCCTGGTACCCGAACCGGCAGCTAATGCGGTGGGGATGAGAGGTCACAAAACCCATCGACAATTCTAGACACTAAATCCACAGCCCTGGCACCTCGGAGAGAAACCAGGCTGCCATGAGGCTAGAATGTCACATTTGGGAGACGAGGGGGCGGTTTGTCTCTTCAAACTCCACAACGGGTTTTACAGTACGCACAGGAATTAAATTATGGTAAAGGGAGCTATTTTTACTAAAACAGGGTAGACCCATTTATCAAAAATGCCATTCGCCTGCGTTCATTACAGCCAGGAATCTAATTTACACAATAGACACTTTGGAGTAATCTATTTTCGTCAATAAGTGCTCAAACTCCTCTAAGTTTTAATCTTATCAGAAAGACATATTTCACATAGTCTTCCTAGCTGAGCGAGAAATCTGCAGGGCTCGGGGCCGTCTTTCTCGCGCCTTCGTGGGCCGGGACGGGAAAAAGCAGCATCTGCACCATTAAACTTGTCGGACTCCATTTCACCGGGTCTGACTCCGACCGCGGCGGCCCCCGCGAGCCCCGCATCTGGAGCTCGTTTGCGTCCCAAACCCCAGCACCGCAGTCACCAGCCGCGGATCTCCCGGTCAGCAAAGTTCAGCCAAGTTGCCTTCCCGCAGACTTCCGAGCAGGGCGCAGTAGCCGGTCTCGGGGGACACGGTAGGGACGACTGCCCCACCCCCCACACACACACACACATACACCGCCCGCCGCTGCCCCGCTCACCTTCAGCTTGGCTCCGGCCACCGACACCATCCACCTGGCGGGGTCCTGGGGCGGGCCGGGGGCGGAGGCGCCCCGCGGCGCATAGGGTGCACCCCCGCCCCGGAGCGCCAGTGCGATGCCCCAGCAGCGTCCCGGCCTCGGCGCAGGGCTCCCCGGCCAGCACGGCCGCGGGCAGCGGCGCCCTCCGGGGCTCTGCTTTCGAGCAGCCGCGCCGGGCGGGCACTCCGAGCGGCCCCGCCGCCGGCTCCATGGCGCCCAAGGGCCGGGCCCCGGGGGGAGACGGGCCGGCGGCGGCGGCGGCGCGTCCCCCCCGCAGCGGGACGCGCGGGGCCTGCGCCCGTGCAAAGTTGCCGCGGGGCGCCCCGGGGCCCCGACCCTCTCGTCGCCGCGCGCTGCTCTCAAGTTTCCCCCGAGAGTCCCGAGCCGGGTGTGAGGCCGCCGGCCAGGCGGAGGCAACGGTGTGCGTGCGTGGGGGAACGGGACGCTCCGCGCCTCGGGGGCCGCCACACAAAAGAGCCGAGCGGTGGCTGGGGGTCCCCGGGACGCCCTGCCGGACGTAAACAAACCCCGGGGTGGGCGCGCGTGACGCCCCCGGGCCGGCTAGGAGCGGGAGTGGGAGCGGGGCGCGGCCCCGGCCCGCTGACAGCCCGCAACCCCCGGCCGGCCGGGGCGCGCGCGGCCGCCCGCCTGGCCGGAGCCGGAGCCGGAGCCGGGCCGCGCCGCCGCCGGTGGCCGCTCTGACCCTCCCCCGAGCCGGCGGCACCACAGCGCCACCAGCCCCGGCTCCGCCGCGCCGGCGGCTCCTCCTGAGAGGCAGCGCCTCACCCCCACAGCAACTCCCCACAAACTTTCCCCGGGAAGACGGCGGGCCCCGGGGCCGCGGGCGCGCGGCCGCCGCCACCGCCGGGCCGCAGCCCCTCGCGGCGCAGCGCAGCGCCCGTCGCCGCCGCCGCCGCCGCCGCCGCCGCCCGCGCCCCGCCGGCGCGCGCACCCGGGGGCCCGCGCCGCCGCCGCCGCCCTCCCGGGTCCCGCGGTCGCGGTGGCGGCGGCGGCGGCGGCGCGGGGCCCGGGGGCGGCCGGCGTGGGGGCCGACAACCGGGGGGGGCGGTGGCGGCGGCGGCTCCCGGCGCCATCTTGGGCTGATCGATGAATTGAACAAAGAGGATCAATTTCCGATCAAGCGACTGATCAATGGGGGCCGGGGCGGGCGAGGGACTCGGCCCCGACTCGGCCCGCGTTCCCCGGCACCCCCGCCTCCCCGCCGCCGGGCCCCCGGCGTCCGGGCAGCCCGGAGCCCCCCGGGAGGCCGCGACCGCCCGCAGCCCCCAGCCCCGGGCGAGGAGGCCGAGCGAGGGGAAGCCTGACCTGCAGCTGCTGTAAATCAAAGCGCTTCCAATATTGAAACATCGATCCCACATTGGCCGCCATCTTGAGACATATTGAGACGGAGTGAGAGGCTGATCGAGAGGGGCTGGAGTTCAGGAGCCGCCAGGAGGCAGCAGGGCGGGCGGCGCCAAAACCCGGCCTGGAGCGGCCGCCGCCGCCGCCACCGAGGACGCGGGACTCCGCCTCACGGCGCCGCCGCCGCGCCCAGCCGACCCGAGCCCCGAGCGGGCGCCCGGAGGGCGCGGCGGCTACCAGCCCGGCCCCGCTCCGCCCCCGCGCCGCCCGCCCGCCTGCCCGCGACCCCCCCGGCCCGCGCGCGGGCCCCCGACCCAGCGGCGTTGGCGGCGGCGTTGGCGGCTGCCCGCGGGCCCGGCCCCGGAGGGGGCGCTGCAGGGCGCTGGGCGCCGGCGGGACTCGGGTCCGACGCCCTCACCTGAGCTGCCCACCCTCTCCCACCCGGACTCCGCGTCCGCGCGACCACCCTGCCCCCTGCCCCTGCGCGGAGCCGCCGCCACTCCGCGCTGGGACCCCCGACACGCGGCCGGTCACGCTGTTCCGCGTCGGGGGCTGGAGCCGGAGCACGCCGTTAGGGCCGCACGCCTCGGGCCCCGTTATCCGGGTGAAGGGACCCCCGCTATTCCCGTGAAGTCAAGAGGGGGAAATCCGTGTAGTCCGCGGAGTTTCCGCACAACGGCCCCGAGAAACTTGGTGTCGCTCCTGCCTCTCCGGCTTGGCTCCCCCGGGGTGCAGAAACTTGGGGAGCAGGAGAGAGGGTAGGGGCTCCTCGGACAGAAAACTTGGCCGCTAGTTGACAGGCGCGACTGTAACCTGCCCTCCCTGCCCCCAGGAAAAAAATGTCAGAAAAATCTAGAAGTCGATTCTCTTGGTTTCTGTCTTCGCGGAAACCTGGCGGACGCGCCGGCCCCGGGCCCGTCGTCTCATTGATCTCCGCGTACGCGTTTGCCGCTCGGGCAGGACTGTCCGCGCGCTCGCCCGCACTTCATTTAACGTGTAATTAGTGAAAGCAAATCCCCCAATTCCTTCATCTTGACAATTAGATGTAAATAAAATCTGTATGGAATACGAAATAAGACGTGCGCGCGGATGGGATTTGCTTTTGCAACTGGCTCCGAGGATTGCGCGCTATCGCTGGGGTGAATCGGCCGTTTGGGGGCCGTTGGGGAGGGAGGTAAGGACTAGAAAGGAACGTCCTGGCGCTGGGCGGACGCGCGTGTCCCCACCCTGGGCCTCGCACGGACCGCCAGGAGCCTCCTCGGACGCGCCGACAGACGGCTCCGGAGTCTTGAAAGAGGTTTTCCCTCCGAGTCCCCGTCGCCGACTTACTAGCGAAAGGGACAACAGGCAGCGGGGTGTGCCCGAGGGACATGAGAAACCGGAGGCGCAGGGCGCAGCCCCTCGAACCCCGGCTGCTCCCCGCACGGAGGCCGACCTGGGCCACCCGGAGCCAGCGCGCGCGTTCGTCCGGCGGCCGCGCTGCAGCTCCGGACCGCGCTGCCCGGTAGAGGGCAGCGGCTCCCCGACACTTGCGTCCCCGGGGCCCAGTGCACGTGCCCCCCGCGCGCCCCGATCCCTGCGCCTGGCCACGCCTTGTCCCAGAGCCCGGCGGTTGGCGGGAAACGACATGGCCCCTGGGGCCGTTCCGGTGGAGACGAAAAGTCCCCCGCTAGCGTCTCAGGCCTCTCCGAGCCTACCCTGGGGGCGACCTCTTCCCGCGTCCCTCCAGTTTCCTCGGTGGCCGGCCGCGGGCAAGACCTCGGAATGGCCTCCAAGGTGGCTAGACAAGTAGAATGAGCAGGGGCTTTGCAAAAAATCCCTCCCGTGGGGAAGCCTCGAGGAAAGATCAGGGAAATGGTTTGGATTTGGTGCAGATGTTCTCAATCTAATTATCGTGTCTATCCCTTGGGTCTGAACCCGAAAAGTGAAATATATATGACCTGTGTAATACTCCGAAGTACATCTGGTTGGAATTCAGGGTTCTGAATCCACGGCAGTATTTCAGAAATGAATTTGATGAGTATTGAGCACCGTTGTTACATTCCTGGTTACATTCATATACTAACTTGACTTGGAAGAGAAACACCACACAGATTGACCCAGAGGTTAAGCCTTAGTTACAGAAAATTTAGATTGCTTCTACCAAAGTTTTGCATTATACAAGGTTGCTCCCTCCAGGGAAAGAAAAAGTTCAGAATAAATTTGTCAGCGCTCCAAAAAAATAAAATAAAATAAAATAAAACGGTTTTTCCCCTTAAACGAAAAGCATTCAAGATAAAACCACAGCTCAAAAGCTGACTGAGGAAAAGGAGCTGGCAGCGACCTAAGAACCGTTGAAAAGCACATTTCTGTTTGCTTTGGGGCACAGGGGGGGGGGTGTTTCACCCACCTCTGTTGGGGGTCACTACATCAGCGTGTATTGGGCCTCCAGCTTGCAAAGCACAGGCGGTTTTTAATCATCTTGTGTCCCCTCAAAGTACATTTCCTTTTTCTTAAGAATAGGCATAGAATAAAAAATTGTATTGATTTCTCAAAGTTTTATTTTCATTGTTTGGGGGAGGCGGGCAGTCCCAGTGATGCTCAGGGGGTTACTCCTGGCTCTGCATCCGGGGATCACTTTTTGGCAGCCTCAAGGGGGACCCTATGGGTTACAGAGCCTGAACCGCAGCGCAAGGCAAAGCGCCCTCCCTGCTGCACTGTCATTCCAGCCCCAAAACTGTTTTCATTTCTCTTGCCCCCTGCCATCCTCATTGACTTTCAGCCTCAGTGCCATAGGTAGGGAGGAATTTTGACACCCTGAATATGTAGCTCTCATAATCTGTATACTATATAAAATATTCAGGAAATAAAAAGGTGTTTGTTTGTTTGTTTGTTTGTTTGTGGACCACTCCTGGCTCTGCACTCAGGTATCACACCTGGAGGTGCTCAGAGGACCATATGGGATGCTGGGGATCAAACCCTGGTCAACCGCATGCAAGGTGTTTTACCCACTGTACTTTCTCTCCGGACCCCCCCACCACCACCACATCTGTCAAACAGAGGAGTGTGACACTAACCCCTAGAACCAACGTGAGAAAAAATGCAGGCTGTAGGGGACTCAGGGCTAGAAAGCAACTCAACCAGGGGAGGTGGAAATGAGTATTACTGAGAAAGCAGCATAAGAAAAACAATGCAGGGGCCGGAGCAATAGGACAGGGGTAGGGCATTGGCCTTGCATGCGGCCGACTTGGGTTTGATCCTCAGCATCCCATATTGTCCCACTAGCACTACCAGGAGTCATTCCTGGGTGCCCCAGGAGTAATCCCTGAGCATTGCCAGGTGTGACCTAAAAAGCAAAAAATGGCCCGGCCAGATTCGATCCCTGACACTCCATGAGGTCCCCAGCACCACCAGAAGTGTTCCCTAAGTCAAAGCCTGGAATAAGTCCTGAGCACCACAGGGTATGACCCACCCACCACCATCTCCCCACACACACACGCACACACATAGCTGAAGCGTTATGTTCAGTTATGACCGTCAAACTCTCCTCTAGGGAAAGAAAAGTTCTCTGTTCCCAAGTATCTGAGGAGATGGCGGTCCCAAGCTTTCAACAACCCAATCACAAGTAACCAGATTTGAGGAGGATGGTTCAAAGGATGATTATTTGGGGAATGTTTAAATGAAATACAGCTTAGTACAAAATAACGGTACTAAATATCTGATACAGGCCAGAAAGGCCTCAAGTCCTCATCCAACCATTTTATTTTGCCTAAGAAAAACTCAAAGGCCTTATTGGAAATGAGAGGATACTAATGAACATTTCAGAAAATTGCAAAGCACTTGCCTCCCCCTCCTGGTGGACAATCCTCTCTTAAGATGTTTTCATACTCTCAATTAATCCATGAAGGAGGAAATTGGCAAATTCTCTGACATACCAGAGGGGCTGATTATTGGTGAATTGCTCCCCACTGGTAGCCCCAAGAAAAGAAAATACGTTCGGTTGTTCTTCAAAGATTCTAATATATTCATTGTTCTGATGCACTTATTCCTTAAAAGGACCATCAAGGATTTCTTCCAAACTTAAAATGCCTCACAATGTAGGGTATTATATAGAAAAGAGAAGCCATCCTGCTTCTGACAAAAGCGTCTTTATGTGCTGCCATTCTCATTTCGAATGAATACACAAAATTAAGTTTTATCCAGAAACTTTATCTCCACAAAAAGTTGGAGAGCAACGAGAGTTTTTCAAATCAAGTCCAAGAATAATGAAAAAACTCCCAAACTCTCCTGTCCTGAGTCATCTGCTTCAAAGGAGAATTCAAGACACTTCTTCTAAGACCTGAACAACTCATTTTCTGAATATTTTTGCATTTCTATTAGAACGGGGCTGGAATACTCTGCAACAAGAAATAACACCCCGGGGCCGGAGTGATCGTACAGACAGCAGGACTTTGCTTTGTTTGCAGCAGACTCGGGTTCGGTGCCTGGCGCCACCAGGAGTGATTAGTGAGAGCTAGAAATCCTGACTGAGC
This sequence comes from Cryptotis parvus, assembly GCA_021461705.1. Lineage (NCBI taxonomy): Eukaryota > Metazoa > Chordata > Mammalia > Eulipotyphla > Soricidae > Cryptotis > Cryptotis parvus. The sequence goes on along the minus strand of JAJIBD010015655.1, from coordinate 6,601 downwards.
ACAGCCAGGTGTGGACCAAAACCCGAAAAAAGGAAAAAGCATCACCCTTAACCAGTGACAATGTTTAACTTTATGCTAAGTGATCAAGCCATGCTTTATTAACTAGTAAAGACACAATCTCTTTGTGAAAGCCCAGTACAGACAGGAATCTTAATTTTACAGATGTCCAAGTTGAAAATTATATCAAGGTACTCGTTCCAGCTGTCTGAATGTGTCAATGTTTTTAATTTAGGAATATCCAAGGCCAGACAGAAGTTTTAAGACACTTTGAAATTGAAAAGGCCTTTTCCTAAAATCAAAAGATAAAGGAGAAAGAAAAAAAAAGAGGGAAATTACGTTCTCTTCCTTTTGTCTGTGACTGCCTTCAGAATGATTTGGCATAGCCTCCTGGAATAAATGAACGGAAGATTCCAGATTTTTTTTCTTTTGGAGCTCAAGCAAACCAAAGTACTTTTAATTGTTTTGTTTTTAAAATAATACTTTATGTTAATTATTTCTAAGTACACTATTCACTGCACTATGTAAATACCCACCAAATAAAAGTACACATTTTGCTACATGTAATTACATGCATAGTACATAATTCATCTCTATACGCCAAATGTATGTGTAGTTATATAATTGTACCAAGAACCTGCCAGACTTGTAAGAACAAACTATAATGATTTCTAAACAGTAGACTCCTGTTCCCCCACCCTCTCAGCCTCTTCCTGGCGACAGCATCATTCAGGCTCCGAGACCCTTTCTGGAATCTTCAAAGACTTCATTGCTCGCCCCCTGTTCTACTCGGCTTCCCACTTGTGGGCCGCACATGTTTCTGTCACTAGCTCTAGGTATCTGTCTGCACCTCTAATGATTATGTTCTGTTCGTTCTGTTCTCCTTCGTCTGCCTTGCACGAGGGAGCTCACAGCTGGGCCGTGCATATGGAAGGGGCTTGCACGCAGCAGCTACATCTGGCTTAAGGGACTCAGCAGCGAACACTCTGGGATTTCCAAGCCTCAAAAAGAGGAACCTGGATCCCATCACCCCACACACAGTCCTCCGACCCCACCTCCTCCAGCCACTCACCCAAAGGCCCCACTTTCTTCCTCGCTGAATTTTCTCCTATAAATGTTGTTGAAAGTTTGGATCTTTCTCCCTGATCCCAACTTACTTCCCCACTCTGAGGCTCCCTCCATCATCAGAATGCCCACGTAGCTGCCGGATTACACATTTCCTGGACACTCCTGAAATAAACTCCATTCTCGATGACTCTCACTGATGTCATGCTGAATCACTAGAAATTAATACTGTTCATCGCAGCAGCTTTGAAAGCGCTTGAAATATGTAAAGCACTATATAAATATTATTATTATCTCGCTGGATGTAAAGTTCAACTTCTGTGCAAGGGCCTGATATTAATTCCTTTTCTTACCTCCTGAGTCCCATACACTCTTTCTATATGGACCTTTCATTATGACGCCCTCATTATAAGTTTGATATCTACTATTTTAAATAGACGATGTCATCCTGGGATGGAAGAGGTGGGGATCAGGAGATATAATGAGATCTAAAGAAAGGGGTTTTGTTGTTTAAAAAGAGGGGTGTGTGTGTGTGTGTGTGTGTGTGTGTGTGTGTGTGTGTGTGTGTATAAAAGTCTTCCCAAGAGGAAGTGCTTTTGTTCCTTCTCAAAAATCTCTTACACCACATCTGGGCATTGGGTACCACTGCCTTTGAATGAAGATTTCTTCTCATAAAATGTAGTTGGATTTTTTTTTGTCATCAATCCTGACAGACTGTATGTTCCACCACCTCACCACAGCCTGCAGTAAGTGTGGCCAGTGCGATTTTAAGAGCTTATTCCTGTGGAAAATAGGAAAGTGAGTATTTGCAGCAAGAGACAGAAAGTCTTTGGCTCTCTCCATTCACACTCAGTTTGGAATCTGGTGTCAGGTTTTTTGTTTGTTTGGTTTGGGGGCCACACCTGGCCATGCTCAGGGGTTACTCCCTGTATCTGTACTTGGGGGATCACACCTGTCAGTGTTGGGCACCCTGTGGGATGCCGGGATCGAATCCAGGTTGACCATGTGCAAGGCAAACGCCCCTTCCCGCTGTGCTACTGCTCTAAGCCTGGCGTCAGTTTCTGAGAGACTATTAAGATAGTTTCCAAGTTCTCCAAGGGAGCAGAACCTCACAGCATGACAACGTGGGGCCCGGGCACAGGCCAGGCAGGAGAAGCCTGAGATCTACCGCGGCTGTTCCTCTCTCTAAGGTCTCAGGCATTGTGCAATGCCATGAGCAAAAATGTCAGAGGAAAGAATGAAATGCGAACCTTTCTCCCCTGCGGAGGTCCTTCTGGTAACGAAAAACAGATCCATAAAGAACAAACTCAAGCAGCCTCTAGGTGCAGCAAGGCAGAAATCATTACACAAATGATGAAATATTGTGCAACCATGAAAAATTGTCTTCAGAAACTGAACAGTGGTGGGGGGGGGGGGCAGGATGCTCCATCTACTCAAGGAAAACAGGTCTGGTGTGAAGTCAAGTGGAAAGTGGAAACCCAGGGTGGTCTGGGGGAAGGACGCCTGGGTTATGCCCCTCCTCCCGACACCTCTGCGTTTCTGCCATTTCTGTCTGTGCTAGGCTTCCTCTCGGATGCAGGAAGAGAGCAAACGTGCCTTCAAATAAGGACAAAGATCAAGTTCGGTGGCGTTGCTTTCAGTGTCTTTTTTGCCCTGACCGAGAAGTGGTGGCAAGATGCAGCTATTATAACAGACCATTGGGAAGAGAGAGGGGAGAAAGCGTGTCCTAAGGTCAGCACTGACTCACTGTTGGACTTTGCCTCAGGTTTCCTGCCTGTAAAATGGGAATAATTAATACTTTCTTGTAAAACGCTTTTTGAGCTCTCCAAGGACAGCTCCTGGAAAGGAGCAACGTGTTGTTTTATTGACACTAATTGGAAGCAAACATAAAATACAAAACAGCATTTGAGAGGATTGGAAAACCTGACAGTCTCGGGAAGAGAACAGGACAGAGACCAAGGTGAAGGTTTCTCGGGGGGGCAGACCAGGATGTGACCCACAGTGCTAGACTCTCCAACTACTGTGCTAGGCCCTATAAGGGAACACAGGAGCAGTGGGCAAAGGTCCCCGCCTCACAGCTTACTGGGGAAGGAGAGTAACTAGCGGGAGAGGAAAAGGATCCTGCTTCAAACTCCAGCACGAGGCCGCCCCCTGCCCAGGCTAGGCGGCGATCAAAGGCGTCGATCTGAACAATGAGGTGAGATTTCATCTCTGAGTGAAACATTTCACAAGGGATGATTTCACAGCGTTGGTGTTGGGTGTCGACAGGTTGGAAGGTGGAGGGTATCTGGGGTCAGGGGAAAGCATGCGAGATGCAGCAGGGCCTCGAGGCACAGAGAAAGAAAAGTGTGAGTGGACTCGCTGGCCGGCAGCCCAGGAGGTGGGAGCAGATCGGACATGCTGAGAAGAGGGACACACGGAGCCCTCCACCGGGGATCTGTGTGGCCGCCACGGATTAGCCCCTGCCCACACAAGGCCCCCCCTTCTTACTGGCTGTGCCAGGGGAGGCCCCTGGTTGACAGTCCCATCAAGACTTAACCCACAACGGGGCCGGAGCGATAGCCCAGCGGGTAGGGCGTTTGCCTTGCACGCAGCCGGTCCATGCCAGCCTGGGTTCGATCCCCGGCATCCCATAGGATCCCTGAGCACCACCAGGAGTGATTCCCTGAGTGCAGAGTCAGGAGAAACCTCTGAGCATTGCCGGGTGTGACCCAAAAAAGCAAAAAAAAAAAAAAAAAAAAAAAAAGACTTAACCCACAATGCCAAGGAGAGGGGGCTTTGCCCTGAGGCCCAAACCACAGGCTCAGATGTGGGTTCAAAGTCTGGTGCAAGAGGGCCTGACCCTGTCAGTGACTCTTTTTACACACCCTGTTGGGCGCTTTTGGGATCACAATGAGAAAATGCACATGAAAATGTGGAGTGCTCACACCTCAATAAAAGTCCTGTTATTATTTCACCTTGGTCACCTGCGCTCCCGCCCACACAGCCTGACATGGCTTCTCTGCATCCCCTTGATTGCCCAATGCTGTTTTACAGACAAGCCAACCAAGATTCTTGTTTGCTTTTTTGGCTTGGGGGGGCCACACCCGGCGTTGCTCAGGGGTTACTCCTGGCTCAGGAATTATTCCCTAGTGGTGCTCAGGGAGACCATATGAGATGCTGGGGATCAAACCCTGGTCAGCCGTGTGCAAAGCAAGTGCCCTCCCTGCTGAACCATCATTCTGGCCCTGCCAACAAGGTTCTGAGCCCTGGAAAGTTGTTGATAGGGCCTTGAATGGCTCAAAAATGCTCCTACTCAAATTTCTGAACAACCTGCTTTCTGTAGTCCACTCCCAGAATGCCTTTTGGGGAGCAACTGGTGCCTTTCTTTACTTTATTTATTTATTTAGGCTTTTTTGGGACACTCCCAGCAATGCTCAGGGGGTCCTGCTGGCTCTGCACTCAGGAATTCCTCCTGACAGTGCTCAGGGGACCATATGGGATGCCGAGGATCAAACTCTGGGTAAGCCATGTGCAAAGCAAATGCCCTCCCACTGTACTATCACTCCTGTTTCTTTAATTGCTTCTTCCTCTGGCAATTATTTATTGAGGATCTACTGGGTGTCAGGCTAAGGGTCTGGGAGAATTGTTCCTGCTCCATCAGAGTCAAGCATTGTGGGAAGAAATTCCCAAGGGACGGGATCAGTCCACACGCGTGTTCCTCCTGGTCCACAACACTGGGCTGGAAGTGTGTGCCATGTCCCTAACATCCCTTCCTCATGCCACCCCCGGCAGTTCTCAGCTTTCTGTACACTTATTCCAGGAGCGTGTAGGGTCCTGAACTTGGCAGGAGGTAGATGCACGCTCCACTTTTGGATCAGTGACCGGGCCATTCAGTTCAGAAGTCAGGGCCGAGACCACCAACATAAAGAAACAGGGTTGGTTGGTCTTTGTTTCTAGAAGACGAAGCAGACTCAGGCTCCAAGTGCTCCCAGGGTCTATAGCAAGCATGTGAGTGATGTACGTGTGGATGCCTGCATACGAATGTCTGCACGTGTGCCTATGCATGCGTATGGCATCCCCTGGGGACGAGTGGGACAGGAAGGGGTGGAGATATCCAGAGATGTGCCAGCTACTGCCCTGGAGAAAGGGGGTAAAGCTGGCAGAGAAGTTACTGGAACATATCCTGGGCTCTTGTCCATCATGTTGGACAGTTGATGTGCCCAAGAATGACACGTGACTCAGAGGCCAAGGTGCTATGAAAGCCCAAACGCCCTCAGGGCCGTTGCTATGCCCAGGAGACTCTGGGGTCCCGAGCACCCTGCCCCATCTGGCTCGGGCCTCCTTCACTTCTCTCTCTCCTGGGGGCGGGGGTCCGGGAAGTCCTCTGCTGAGCTCAGGCTTCCCCTAGTAAAAGATATTTCTGGAAACTCTTGCAAAGAGAAGGGAAATGGGCGCAGAGAGGACACCCCTCAATCTACAGGTGTCCTGAGGGTGCAGAGGCCAGGCTGAAAGCGTGTTCGTGTTCCCTTTGTTGGTCAAATTACTTCAGTTACAACCATCGTTATTAGCTGTGGAGTGTCACCCCGGTGTTCAGGACACAGCTTCTCCCTAATCCCCTCGGCAGAGCTCTCAGGCAGGAAACCAGGGAGACAGAAGCCCACAGCACCACACTTCCAAAGTGGCTTCTCAGTGCCCCAGAACTGCTGCGTTGGGTCCTAGGCTGGGCCCCACACCCAACCCTGGACTGCCTAAAGCCAGTCTGGCCCCCAGCCTTCCAGAAGGCCCTTTACTGCCACCCTGGGGGGCCTTACCTTGCTGCAGCCTCCTGGCCAGCCGTCCTTCCCCGGGAGCTTTTGTCTCCAGACATTTCTCTTCGGTGGTGGAGGCTCCAGACGCCGGGTCCAGGGCATCTATAATAAAGATTGATAACCTGACCTTGGTCTGGAACGAGACATCGATTACCAAGGCGCGCCTTGGGGACAGCCCCTGCAGTTACAGAACCGGGACTGCGGGAGAGCTAAGCCGCGGGAGAGAGTGTTTCGGAGTCATCATTGAGAATCTACTTGCTAATTGCCCCGGTTCTTCCTCCCTTCACTTGAGGGGCGTCTGGGCTAATGGCCTGTCTGGGGAAGTATCTGATTAACAATCACATTCTGGCTACCCGGCAGCCGGAGGTGGGGTCACGGATACCTATCAGCGCAGTTCAGCAAAGCAGAAACCAGGGATTCAGGTTGGGGATCTTACCCGCTCTCATTCCTAAAGTTAAGACTGAGTGGGAGGTAGGATTAGTTTACACAAGCTCCGTTTATCCGATAGCATTTTATTACCAGCCCAGGTGGTGGCGTAGGATTTGGTTTCCTTTTGGAACTGCCAAGTCCAGGCCCCCCACCCCCACCTTGGTGATGTTCAGTTTTCCTTCCCCAACAGACTTCAGAAAGAAAAAGGAAGGAAGGAAGGAAGGAAGGAAGGAAGGAAGAAGGAAGGAAGGAAGGAAGGAAGGAAGGAAGGAAGGAAGGAAGGAAGGGAAGGAAGGAAGGAAGGAAGGAAGGAAGGAAGG
>JAJIBD010015654.1:0-39483 GCA_021461705.1 Cryptotis parvus | reverse complement strand
ACAATCATGGAGGTGCCGGACAAGTTGGTGGTATTCTTCATCGATGTCATCAATGATGTTATCTTCCCATGTTGCTGCAATGGTGCCAAAGAGTTCCCATTTAGTGGTCATTTTGGGTATTTTCTTCTTAAACTTTGCAGCCTTTTCTCCCCGTTGCATGAAATAGAGTTTTGCATGAAGGAGATGGTGGTTCGATACTGTTTGGAATTTTGGGATGACAGCAACATCTGTCAGGCAAAACCATCGATTAAAGATGATGTGGTCAATTTCATTGTGGAACTGTCCACCAGGGGATTCCCATATCCATCATTTCGATTCAGCTTTCTGGAACTGTGAGTTCCCATGAATGGTCTTGGTGGACATTATGAACTCAGATAGTCTCTCACCCTGTTCAATCCATCCTAGGCCGTGTGTCCCGATATGGAATCTTTGGCCTATCTTCTCGTCCCTATCTTGGCATTAAAATCACAGAGTATGATCTTGTAGAAGGTGTGATCTTTTTATAGAACTCCTCCTGTAGCAACCAGAGTGCCCGAAAATCGATGACTGGATAAAAAAGCTTTGGTACATCTACACAATGGAATACTATGCAGCTGTTAGGAAAAAATGAAGTTATAAAATTTGCCTATAAATGGATGGACATGGAGAAGATTATGTTGAGCGAAATTAGCCAGAAGGAGAGAGACAGATACAGAATGACTGCATTTATCTGCATAACATAAATATATAGGTACATATTATGATACCAATATCCAAGGTCAAGTGAAACATATATCAGGAGGTCCTGTCAAAGGTGGAAATTATCACAAACGTGTGGGATTCAGAGGCTAGGTAAGACAGAAATGGAACAGTGTGCTGACAATTGTTGAGGGTACTAATGCCAACCTAGAACTGAGCATTAAATAGAGGGAAAAAGATACACATGACAACCCTTTAATGTACGTTCTGTAATTCATAGTGTGGAGGGAAGGAAAAGAGAAAGAGAGAGTAATGGAAAGAAATCAAGAACCTGCCATGGAGCAGGGCTGGGGGAGGGGGAGGGAACCGGGGATGTTGGTGGTGGGAGATGGGCACTGGTGGCGGGATGGGTGCTGCAACACTGTTTGACCAAAACCCAAATATGAACTTTTTAATTGTATATCTTTGTAATTTTAAAAATAAAAAAATTAAAAAAAAATAAATAAATAAATAAATAAATAAATAAATAAATAAAGAACTCCTCCTGTTCCATGTAGAATTTCTCAATTTCATCTTATTTGTATGTGGATGTTGGTACATAGACAATGAAGATAGAAACTGCTGGCAGTGGGCCACATCTCTTCATGTATAATCGTCCTAACCGGTTTATTAGGTATTCAAATGAATCAATGTTCGCGGCCATGTTCCCGTTGACAATGACACCGAAGCCTCTGACACCTCTTTCAATGCATGTTCCGAGGAACAGTTCTTCTCTGGTGTCGACATGATGAGATTGACACCTCCTCGTCTCAGTCAAATCAATGATGTCATACTTGATCTTTTGTGCCTGGACCATCAGGTCCTCGAAATAACTTGTACGTAAAATTTGCATTGTTAGAATGAGGGAGCAAGTTCAGGTGTTAGAGTATATGTCTCATATATTCAAGAATCTTAGCCCTGATGCCTAATACCACACAGTTCCCTATGCTTTAAGGTGCCATACCAGTGGCTCCTCCAAACAACACCATCTTGGTGGTATGCAAGCATCACTGGTCCTGTGCATTGAATCTCTATAAGCCAGAGATTGCTCAAGAGGCTGTGCCCATATGGATGATTTGAGCTAGAATTCCTGGCACCACATTAACTCCTGATTCACCAGGAAAGAAACTTCTAGGCCTAGCCTCACCCCCATATACACACACACAATCACACACATACACACACCACACATGCACACGCTGATCCAGATCATTGATCACTGCTGGTTATGCTATCCCAGACAAAATAATGCCTTATTTCCTTAAAACAAAGAAAACATGCTTCATGAAATATCACTTAACCTTCTGGTTCAGAATACCATCAACCTCAATCTACAAGCTGATTAGAAAATTCATAGCCTTCAAATGTATCAAAGTGATCAAAAAATGAGACTATGAGGTGTTGGAAGCTCAGATTAAGTCAGCAGTGTTCAGGGCTTATTCCTCCTGGCTCTATACTAATTACGTCTTCACAGAAAGGAATACATTTTGTGATATCCATGGACTAGTGTTCATTCCAGGTTAATCAGACATTTCCAAAGCAGTTTCTTATGACTCTACATTTCACTTTTGAAATTCTCATTGTTCTCATTTTCTCCCATATTTTCCTGGATTGCAATGTTACTGTAACAATTAGCACTCATGGAAGTTGCTTTTTTCCTTTAAAGCAACAAAGGTTACTCTAATCCCTATCACTCCATCAAATATTTGAACAAATATATATATATATATATATATATATATATATATATATACTTCTTTATGTCTTGCCTTTATTCAATGTTTCTTCACATCATACAGATTCAAACCCTTTCACTTTAAAGAGCTTATGTTTTCTATTGTAACATATATGTATATATTTATAAATAAATCCATTTATATATATATATCATAGCATATCTTATCTATGCAAATATCAAAAGGTGATGGTGATATTTCACATTCAATTGGGCCAATGCAGATTATATTGGAGGTAATGACTAGATCTGGATATCACTTTTCTTTGAATCCCTTTGTATTAGATTTCCTTACAATCATATCACAATTTTGAACTTACATGGACTTCAGTCATTTGTTTTATTTTTATGTTTATTTATTTTTATTAACTAACAGTTGTCATCTATTATAATTCCTTTGATTTGTAAATGACCTTTTTGCTTTGTTGAGTCATAGTCATGTGATCAGAATTTACTCCTGGCTCTGTTCTCAGTGATCACTCCTGGTAGTACTCAGGCGGGTCTTGTATGGTGCCGAGGAGTAAAATTGGACATGTTTGGACAGGTGTAAGACAAGCTCCTTTACTCCTCTCTCTCTATCAAAGATTGTAATTGATCTTTTGTGTATAATTACAGAAATTTGTATTTGTATAATTATTTGTATAATTACAAAAATTTGATTTTTATTACTATCTCAAGTAGCATATTTACTATATACATCGTGTTTAATACTCATATAAAGAGATTAATTTATTAAGATACTCATTTTGCTCTTTATAGTTTCCTAATTTTCTTAAAATTATATATATTTATTAATTAAATAATGATGTCTTCTGTAAAGTAGGTTGAAGGGGACCAGAGATAGCAGAGGCCAACTTTCATGCATGTGGCTGAAACCATTTTAATTCTTGACAGTATGTCGTCCTCAGAGCACGATTTGTGGCCATGAGTGGCTATGAACACTGGCACCATGACTCATGTATTCCCAAGTAACTGAAAGGCCTAAACAGCATTGCACCCTCAGGCTCTTGTGTCTAATCATGGCCATATTACCTGGGTATAATTGAAGGAAATCCCAGTCTCTCTGAGGACACTTGAGAGACCCCACCCCCACAGAATATTGGGGAAATATTGCTTTCTTTGTTTGATCTAGAACAAGTATTGTTTTCGGAAATCCTGTATTCATTGGACAGTGTGTTATGTCCAGTATTGATTTTTTTGTATGGTCTATCAAAATTCAATTTCAGGTGAATCAATTCAGCATCAAATTTTTATTCACTATACATAGAAATGACGTTTATTGAAAATCATTGTTTTCTTATTTATATTAGGATTCATATACGTTTTTCATGCTTTTCAGTTAGTAATACACAGCTGAGGCTGGAGCAGTCATTAAACGGATAGGGCACTTGCCTTACACAAGGCCACCTAGATTTGATTCTTAGCATCCCATGTGGTTTCTAAGCCTTTCAGTGTTGAGGCCTGAGCTCAGAGTCAGAAGTAAACCATGAGCACCACTGGGTGTGGACAAATAAAAATAAACAAAAATTTAAATTTAAAAAAAAATATTCTATAACTTTTTTTATTAAAAACCATTTTTTTTACAAAAATCTAAAAACTGTATCAATGTTCCTACAGTCTTTGGTGAAGAACAATTATAAAAACATTCTTTACAACCAAATTCAATTAAAATTTATTTTTAATAGTAAATTTATGTAATTTATGTTTAGAATTATGAGGATACTCTACTCAGGAATTCCATATAATTATATTTTAAAATATGATTTTTTAAAAATAAAACATGATACAATATTCTTACAAGCATTGGTGAAAAACATTTATAAATGCATTCTTCACAACTAAATTCAATTAGACCGTGTTTAATAATTCATTTTAGTTTTATAATTTGGGGGCTATTTACTTAACTCATACTAATTCCATAAAATCATATAATGTTTTTCTCAAATTTCATAAAGCCATCTGTTTAACATAATTAGGAAATTTGCCAAAACATATGCTTTGATATGTAGAACATTTACATACACTGGAGAAGAGAACAAATAAACAAATCACAAAAAAGTGATAACAAATTGCTCATACAAGGAAAGATTCTTCAACAAGTGGTGCAGAAAAAACTGGGAAGCTACATGTAACAAAAATGAATTTGGACCTCTGGCTAAACGATGCAAAAAAAAAAACAGATTAAAATGGATTAAAGATCTTAATATCAGACCTGAATCCACAAAGTACGTCGAAGAAAATATAGGAAAAATCCTCCCAACATTGAAGCTAGAGGCCTATTCAAAGATAACAAACCATTAACAAAGCAACTAGAATAAAAGATAAACATACATGAAACGAAAAAGCTTTTTCAACTCAAAAAGAAACAATGACCAAGATACAAAGACAGAATGGGAAAGAATATTCACTGAATACCCATATGATAAGGGGGGGTTAATACGTTCTGATAACATGTCTGAGACTCAGACATGGGGGCAGAGCTGCTACTGGCTCTCCCTGTGTCCAGCTGCTCACAAGGCGCCCTGGAAGGATGGCGGGGTTCTAGCCACGGTCTGCCACCCCAGCAGAGCCTTGCAACAAGCCAGATGACCCCCCACTCCATGAGGGCCTCTATTTTCCACATCTGAACTTCCCCCTGGTCAGAACTCCACCCAGTAGACCAGCCTATCGCGGCCATGCGGTTCATCAATAAATGCTGGATTTAGAGATGACTACAAGACTATGCTACCCGCACGGCAGAGCAGCCTGGCAAATTACCCATGTCGTATTTGATATGCCAAATACCAGTAACAATTATAGACCTCATTCCTATGACCTGATGGAATGATTTGAGGCTCTTTACGTTCCTGGAGCAAGCAGGTGCCTTTGGGATCTACTTGCATGAGACAGGACATATGGAGATGTTACTGGTGCCCGCTCGAACCAATCGATGATGAACGGGAAGACAGTGACAGTGAAGGGGTTAATATCCAGGATATATCAGGCACTGGTAGAATGTTGCAAGAGGAAAACAGTCAATCCCATCAAAAAATGGGGGAGAAGAAATGAGCAGAAATTTCGAAAGGAAGAAATTCGTTAGCCAAAAGACATACGAATAAATGCTCTCATCATTAATCATCAGAGAGATGCAAATTGAAACAACAGTCTCTCACACCACAGAGACTGACATATATCCAAAGGAGCCTGAACAACAAGTGCTGGGGTGGATATGGCGGGAAAAGGGGTACTCTCATCCATTGTTGATGGGAATGTTGACTGGTACAGCCTTTTTTCGAAAACAATATGGACATTCCTCCAAAGACTAGAAATTGAGCTTTCATTTGACCCAGCCACACCAATCCTGGCAATATTCCCTGGGAAGCCAAAAACACACAGCGGAAACGCCATCCACAATTTTATTTTCATAGCAGCACTGTTCACAATAGCCAAAATCTGGAAACAACCAGAGTGCCCAAGAACCAACGACTGGATAAAGAAACTTTGGTACATCTACATTAATGGAATACTATGCAGTATTTTTCCATACTGCATAGAAATTTTTCCTAACAGCTGGGTTAGGAAAAATGAAGTTATGATATTTGCCTATAAATGGATGGACATGGAGAGGGTCATGTTGAGTGAAATGAGCCAGAAGGAAAAGGACAGAAATAAAATGACTGCATTTATTTGCATGACATAAATATATGCCTATATGCATATTATGATACCATTATCCAAGGTCAGGCGAACTTGAATCAGGAGATCTTGTCAAAAGTGAAATTACCACAAACGTGTGGGATTCAGGGGTTAGGTAAGACAGAGAATTGAACAGTGTGCTAATAATTATCGGAAGTACTAATACAACCTAGAACTGATCATTAAACACAGGCAAAAAGATACACATTATAAACTCTAAGTGTATGTAGTACAATCTACAATATGTAAGAGAAGGATGAGAGAAAGAGAGAGAAAGAGAAAGAGAGAAGAGACTCAAATACCACCAGGTGTGGTTCCAAAAACAAAACAAAAATAATAAAACATAGAGGAAATAAATCTGGGTTTGTTATATTATTTTGTTTTAACATATCAAGCTCTTTATTTATTGACAGATTTTTTTTCATTCACATTTTCATATGGAAGAGAGAGGATTCTAAATTTTTGTTATAACTGAGAATAAAATGAACCTCTCTTAAAGAATTTACAATCCTTGGAGAAAATGATATGTATTTTAACTATTATGCGACTAGAAATTTAATTTCGAGGTAATACTCTTAAATAATGGTAAGATATATTGACTACTCATTAAAGTTTTAGGAACTTTAAAACTGTAAGAGAAAACTGAAACATAGTGATTGGGAGAATTATTCTGGAAAATAAAATAGATAATCTTAAAAATTCTATACACATAACATGCTTATAAAACATACAAACATACATATAATATTTTATCATATTTGATGGTATAATTCCTTTTAACTACGTGTTTTACAAATTTTATTTCTAACATAACATTAGTGTTCTAAATAAAATATAGAAAAATGATTAAGATAAAGTATCTAGTTAAAAACGATACTGACACATTTTTTATGTTTAAAGACAAAATATATATTCTTAATATATTGTTTTAAAGTTTCTATTTAATAAAACTTTAATGAGTAGTCAGTATATCTTACCAAAAAGTACATTTCAGCTGCATAAAGTAAAAAAGCATAGAAAATTATTTAAAAATAAATTAAATATTGAAATCCATGTGTGGAATTTTAATATGACTCATTTGAAGCAAAAAAAATTTTAGAGTCATTTGAAAAGTGCATTGGTTGATTTTTTAATAATACCTGACCTTGATGACTATGCTATAAACTCAATTATAATAACAAGCATATTTCTGCTCTGTATTATTTTGTGATAATTTGTTAATCTCCCACTATGTTTTAAATGTTTTGAATTGCTGCAAGTACTGCAATATCTAAACCATTTAATTGCTAAATATTCTTAAAACACTTAAAATAAAAAGCAATTTAGGCAATTAATCTGCCAGAGATAAAAGATTTATAAGAGCTATGATTTGCTGTAAGTCACCTTAGCAGACAACTCAGTTTAATATACTTTTCTAATTCACCAAATTTAGGTTGTGAAAAAATAACGTATAGTAGATAGACAAAATAAATGAATAATTTGCTAAAACAAAGCTTTCTTAAATAATATGACTCACTGTCCTTAAAAAATTCAAAGACTACAATTAGAATTATTTATATTTTCCTTAACCAAGACCAGAAAATAACTATCTTTAACTTCTACTGCTCATAGTCAAGGCCAATGCATTTATCTCTTGTTTTGATCCTCTGTTATCTCAGGTATAATCTTACAAGTTATGCTTTTTCCAATACAACTCTTTGTATCATTAATTTTTCCTTTCATTTAAATCTTTAATCATATAACATTGCCATATCTCCACTATTATAAAAAAACTTATATCCAATATAAAAAAACAAAATTCTTTGGCTATTTAACTTTTTTGTAAGTTCTATGCTTTATTATCCTGAACCATTAATCCTGAAATCTGTCTTTGCTCCCTCCATTGTTCAAAAAATCTAGTTCTTATAAAATAATTTAACAACTTCATTCCATACAAAAGCATAGTTTTTATAATCAGAAACAAATAGTTTTCTTCTGTGATATTTTTAAGTTCAGACAAACTACTTATCTGCTCTCAATTTTAGTTTCAATATCTTTACAGAATTATTAGAGCTCTTATAGCTATTTTCTAGACAAGTTTTAAAATACTAAGTGAGAAATTAAATGTGATGTAGTCACTCAACAATTTGACACATTGAGAGTAAGTATGAGATAAGTAGGAAATATTATTATTAATTTGATAGGCATTAACTTCTGTGAATGACTTAAACATCTGTGAAACATCTACACTATTTCTTTAAAACCAATTTTTCTCACTCTACTACCACTTATGCCAAACTTATCTCAAAAGTAATCCTACTGCTAGTGCTTAGGGCTTTGTACTTAATTCTTTACTTGCAGGAAGCCAATCAATAATTCTTGCTTGGAGTAGGGGAGAATGATGATGGCATGATGGCAGAGAGTGAGATATAGAAAATGAAGGAAAGAGAGATGGATGAAAAAGAGAAAGAGAAGACAAGAAAATAAAACAAGTATATTGGTCTAGTAATTCATTATGATTCTTTCCAATCACATTCTGTATTGCCAATCTATTCATTACACCCACAAATTTCTAAAACTTTTTTAGGAGCTCCTCTGTTCTAAAGTGAAGCAAGAGTTTAACATTGACATGCATAACCTTTCATTTTAATTTTTACTCACTCATTTGAGCGATTTTGCAAACTGTTTTTCTTCCCACTAATGATGGGCCCAACATGTGCTAAATATTCCTTTCTCATATTATTTAGAATGTTCTTTGAAAACATCTTCAGTGTTGGAATACTCTATTTTCAGTCCTTCTTGCTAGCCCTGGATTTTGTTTTGTAAATAAAAGGTTGCTTTTCATTTTTCTTTCCTGTAATTCTTTTATATATGCTTATGCTAAAGGATTTTCTGAATAGACACAGAGAGAAAGTTAATGTAAAGGTAATGCATTTATGAGTTATTTAACCCTGAATTATTTAATCCCAGGCTTCCATCATATTTCCTAACAAAAACCTCAATTGCCTTTAGATTGATTCTAATTCTTCATTCCCACAAAAGGATTGTCCCACTGTGGAGCCAGATGGAACCAGATAAAGAGATCACTCTAGTTTCACCCTGGGACAACTAAGTGTATTGCACCTGTCCTGAGAGCAAGAGCTTACAACAAGCTCTGTTCTGACCCAAAGATAGAGAGCTAGGTCATGAAATGAGCTCTGTTCTGACCCAAAGATAAGCAGTGGACCAATAGGACTCTAAGGTGATTGGGAATGATCAATTTGGCAAAAGGAAATCAGCCTGGGCTATATGGTGTGATCTCCCTCAGGAAAGGTCACCCTGATCAATGTCTGTCTCTCTTACTGTGTTTATACAAAAATGACTGGAAATATTATTGAAAATGATAGTTTACCAGCCTAGGACAAGAGAAATACAATGAGCCCTGGATTCCTCCTGATAGTCGCCCAGAAGCTGGGCATGCCCCCTGGTGATTTTGCCCCAGTTAGGCAGAAGCTTCCTCCCACCTCATTGTTTTGGGATAGAGAGTCTTTACTCCCAATGCACCCCAGAACACTTTTCGTGAAAGTTACAAACTCTGGCAGATTTTGACTTTGGTGTGATATTTGGAGAAAAATTTATACCCTTAGTTTTCTTGAACTGGTGTTTCTTTGTCCATTGGCTGGAGAGTTATTGTTGGCCCCAAACATGGCCAGGGAATTCGCCATACCCCAATATCTATTGGGGAATCACACAGAGCTTCAACAGTACTTAATCTAGTTATTCCTTTTTCTAGATTTTAGATCTTCATAAGAAATCTATTATTTCTTATGAAGAAATGCTTAAAGGGTTGGCCAATCCTCTTAATAGGTTAGAACTGTCTGCTGTGGTTCAAAGCATCAGTAGCATATGTCACTATTTCAAACTACTTACTACAGAAACTATTTCCATTCATCATTGTGGTATTTTTTTCCTTTTGGGTCACACCCAGCAATGCTCAAGGATTACTCCTGGCTTTGTACTCAGGAATTACTTCTGTTGGTGCTTGGGACCATATGGGATGCAATGGATTGAAACAGCTGCATGTAAAGCAAACACCCTACCTACTGTATTACCATTCCAACTCCATCATTGTTGTATTTAATCATAATTAATTTTCCTCAATTCAATGCTATCTTGACGAGATAGAAGTTACGTCTGTTTTCTGCTGAGTTGTTTCCCTTCCCTTTCACACAGGCTGTATCTGGAAGCACAGCTCAGATTTAAGAAATAAAATTGCAAGAAGAGCAATGGAACTTGAATTTTAGAAAAGCAGCAAGAAATGTGAATGAAAGATTGAAAAAGGTAGTCATGTCATCAATGTGTCACGAAACATAATTATGCCAAAATGTTAGTAAACTTTTGAATTCTGGCAAGCCTACTAGAAATGGAGCACATATTTTTACCTCAATGATAAATTTGTTCAAGGTGAATTAATGTGTGAAAGAGCATGCCAGTGTTTTACCTAATGGTAGCTTTTCTTTTATTCCTGATGTAGTTTGTTATTTGCGTTGTCATCAATATCTTTATTTTCCCCTGGCCATTGGCTTTATATTATTTACAAGATGAAACATAGCAATATTAATTTTTAGGCACTGCTTTTCCTAGAGTGTTCGTATGATCTCTAGAAGCATTCTTTAATCATTAGTGAATTTACCCGTGATTGTTTTACTCATTTGTCTTTAAAAATACTCATTTGTCTTAAAATAGAAACTGCATCCCTACAATTACGGTAAGTTTATACTTAAAAATATTCACCAAAGATGTTCATAGAACTCAAATTCCATATTGAATTTTTAAAACATACATAAAAAATAAAAATACTATTTCACATTTTGGTGGGAAAATGTAGTATAGAATATGTTTTATATATGCATATATAAATTTTATTTATATATAATGTGTTTATGGTATTGGAAACTGTTTTATAACCTATAGAGCAAGAGTAGAGGAGATAGTTAAGGGTTTAATATACATGTATTTGCTATGGTCTTCTCTGACCAGAGCTAATGGCCAGAGAAGATTCATCTCTGATATTAAATATGGTCCTTCAAATACAACCAGTAGTTACTCTTGAGCACAGAGCAAAGAGTAATCCCAGAGCACAGTCAGCCATGGTCCAAACCCCAGGCTCCATAAGCAAAATAATAGATTTCTTATGAAGATCTAAGGAGGGACATATGTCTACAGGTCTGTTTGAGAACTTCAAAAGACTAGGAAAATAAAGTTTGAATATATTTTGTAATTGATACTGGCTTATTATATATAAATTAAACATAAAAATTTTAAATGAATATATATAAAGGTAAAAGTTTTGATATTGTTGAGCCTCTAATAGATGCCTTAATATAGCTGAATTTTTATGTATTACTCCTGAGATAAAATCCACATGGAATTCCAGCTTATATAGCTATAGCTATATGATTATATGTTCCTGACTAAACTTATCAATCATTTTGTTATATACAACAGAATAATAAAAAGGTGATGTTTCTTTGTATTTTGTTAATAATTTTTTCTACCCAAGTCAAAACTATTATCCCTAAAACTCCAACATAAAGATTTATAGAATACTGAATAACTAAGTATAACCTATTTCTAGTAAGTTAAATGAAAAATCCCCTGAAAGTGAAGTAATTAGCCAATAGATTAAAAAATATAATACTATAATCCACAATATGTAAAAGAAGTAAAGGAGAAAGAGAGAGAGAGAGAGAGGAGAGAGAAAAGAGATAAAGAGCCAGCCATAGAGACAGGCTAGGGAGGGTGGAGGGAATCGGGACGTTGGTGGTGGGAAATGGGCACTGGTGGTGGGATGGGTGCTGGAACACTGTATGACAGAAACCCAAATATGAACATTTTTGTAATTGTTTGTCTCATTGTGTTATAATAAAATATGTGAAAAAAATAAAGTTACCTTGGCTGAATACAACAACAATCTATTAGATAGATAGATAGATAGATAGATAGATAGATAGATAGATAGATAGATAGATAGATAGATAGATAGATAGATAGATAGAGGGGTAGTAGATAGATAGATAGATAGATAGAGATAGATAGATAGATAGATAGATAGATAGATAGATAGATAGATAGATAGATAGATAGATAGATAGATAGATAGATAGATAGATAGATAGATAGATAGATAGATAGATAGATAGATAGATGATATAATACTGGGGTTGGAGCATATAGGTCAGCTAGGATGGATTTGCCTTACAATTACTGACACGTTCATGCATCCCATTTGGCCCCCAAGCACCATCAGAAGGAATTCTAGATACAGAGCCAGGAGTAACTCCTGAGCATAGACAGATGTAACCCCCAAAGCCAAAAATAAATAGATACATTAATAAAACTGGTATTTCAAATTAATTAATTTTTAAAATGATATTGAATTTGGTCAACACTCATTGATCTATTATTCTATATCAGCTCTTAGAAACCAAAAATCATTTGTGAACTTACATTAGATATTTATTATTTACACTAGATATTTATTACATCCACAAAAATTATATTTTCCTTTTAAAAATACTAACCAAAAATTTATAAAGACAACTATTAAGGATGGGATAGCCACCATGGTGCTGGATATCTGCTCTAAACTACTAAATGTTTTTTTCCCTAGTCTTTTTGACCTATGACGAAATGGGTCATGCCTGCTTGTGTCTCAAGATATGTTATATTCCATTAAACTATTCTCCTGAAGACATTTTGATTTTTTTTTTCAGAATCAACATAAGATAGCAGATGGATAATCTGCTTCAAGGCAACTGAGGTCATCTATCATTAGACATCAGGGAAATTCTATATGTAACCAAACATCTGCATTTGCAAAATAGAGCTGAAAGCTTTCAAAAAAAATTCTCAAAGACTAATTTCTTGCCAATTTAACATCTGAAAAAATGTAGAAAAGGTAATCATGAAAAAGTCGGTGGATTTTTTGAGCTAAAAAGACCCAGTTTCTCTTAACTCAGTGATCACAGAGTGGCAAAAACAGAGCCAAAAATAAGTTATTTATGTAACCAAGGTTCATATAACAAATTACTGATAAAAGAAAGACATCAAATATACATCTTTTTCTAGTCCTCTATTAGAAGATTGTCACCTTCAGTCAACTCAATTTATTAAGTGCTGTGAACATTATATATTATGGATATTAAGGCTGCTCTAAATGTTACACAAACTTCCCCAATTATTTCTAATGACGTTTCTGTAACCATATTGGAAAAATGGCAGTCAGAATTATCTTTTCAAGAAGGTCAGAGAATGTCTCATAAAGGAAGTGATATTAAATTAATGTAACAAAATTCTTTTAAAATGAGTTTTCACTTGTAGAATCAAATATTTAAAGTTTTCTAGGCACATGTTGCATCTCAGTCTTTTAAGTTTATAAAAAAAAAGAAAACATTTGAAGACCTGAGGAAATACAAAAAAGGAGATTTACCTGCATAATCACTGAAAGCTAAGGTTCAGCATTTTCTAAGTGCCCCAAACTAGCAACACTATTTGATAGACTATTGCAGGACTCCTAAGACTCTGCATCTACCCTGAATTGCCTCCTGCAGATTTGTATATAGGGGATAGTTTAAATGTGGCAGTTTATCTGACCATGTATTCTGTACTGGCTGGTATAAATATTCTCTCATGCTACCACAATCACCGTCGGACTAGCTAGATCTTACCAGCATATTTGCCTGGCCACGGTGGATCTCTAAGTAATTAGCCCAGAAAGAAATGTCGTTTGCTCCAAGCAAGCAAGCATGGCTCCCTGACAACTTAAAGGCAACTAAAATACAAAACTACCCGTGAAGTAGATGAGACTCTTGTGAAGGCTTGGAGAAATATTTAACTTGCATTAGTACAGTCTTTAGTACAGAGACATGCCATCTCAGAAACTCCCTTCTCTACCCTATAAAGGCATTTCCAGGCAGATCTTGGCTCAAAACTTTAGCATATAATAGGGCCTAGGTGAGGTGCTGGGAGAAATTACCTAAGGGCATTTGACCCTCCCTGCTTCCCATAATAGTGGGAGGTCTGAGTTGCAGGGGTATAAAACCAGCCTGCTTCCTCTCTCTCTCTCTCTCTCTCTCTCTCTCTCTCTCTCTCTCTCTCTCTGTCTCTCTCTTTTACTTCTTTTGGGGCTTGCACTCTTCTTGGAAGTCTTGTCTTTGTCTCCTCTTTGCAGGGCCTTAACACGTGGTGGTGGCCGCCATCTTGGCCTACATGTGGCTGGGGTTTTAGCTGGGAATCCTAAGCACAGGTTTTTTATATTGCTGATTTGTATGCCTGAACCAGTGATAAGTAAAGCCTTTTAAAACTGCATCAAATTGCTGAGTCTTCATCCATTCCCCACCGTCTTTGGAGGTAGGGAACTCGCTTCCCGGCACTGTCAGGGACCCCAGTGGCGTTCCCCGACATCTGGCGTCCTTGGGTGGGCACCCCTTCATCTGGAGGTCCCACCTAGATGTTGATGAACTTTTTCTAAAGCTGAGAGCAGCATTCAAACTGTGAGTTAAAATGGGTTACCTCTTGGAGGTTTTTTCTTTGTCTGGCTTCACCTGTTTCTTCAGGTGCTAGTAGAAGTGGTAACTTTTGTAGCTCCTGCTTTTCTTTCAGAGAGTCATGAAATTAAATCTAGCAAACAGATTTTAAAGCTTGACGATAACCTAGAGGAAGAAAAGAAACATCTAGAGGAGGCAGACTCTCAAACTGAAAATCTGCCCGGAGTTAATACCTCCAAAGGCGTAGGTGCCCCTCTGATGGAGACTAAATCTCAAGTTGAGGGGTTCCCTAAAATTCTTACAAACTCTGATGAGGAGGATGGGGAGGAACAGATTAATTCCCCGCCTGCCCAGGCCTCAAAAGCTTTATAATTCCTCCTGTTATCAATTTAATAACAGTCAAAGATCAAAGCTCTGGAAGCTTCGAAACATTCCTCATGACTACTCTTTGTTTTGGCCTTTTCTAATACTAACTCTTGTGATTTTTGTGATAAAACTGCACCTCTCCCAACGGGAGCTGAGTGCAAGTTCTGGAAAGCAAACTGTTAAAGTAAAGGCTTTCCTGAACCTTTGGTTTAAGGAAATGGTTAAGGCAGATTTCTTGGTGGCATCTTTATTTAGTTCAACTGGAAAAGAGCTTTTAGGCTCAATCTACAGTTGCCTGCCACCTTCATGTGCACCGTAGCTTTCCATAAAAACAAACCAGACTAAATGTCCGTTTTTTGTTTGTCTGTGCTCTGTCCCACATGGCTGGAGGTTTGCAGACAATTAAGTTATGTGATTGAATATTTATGGCAAATGACTTCTGGCAAATGGATAGTTTTGGCGAATGATTTATGGTAAATGTTATGGTTAATGACGAATTGTTATAAACGTGCTAAAAAACATTCAAAATTCGGTTATTTAAGCAACAAAAAACAGGTATTTTTAACATTATTCAACTTAAATTTGTCTCAAAAGGAGCCACTGGAAAACACTGAGGCAGACACAAAAACTGGTAAATTCACCTAAGTAAAAATTAATTATAAATGGGTAGCAGGTCTAAAAACACCTAATTTCTTTCCATATAAAGTCTTAATTTTAAATTGCAAACTTCTGTTCAAACCTCCCATATTAGTTAAGCAAAATTAACATTTTTAATAATGTTAATTTTGCTTTGCAGCCTGTTAAACTTGTTCCATCTTAATAACAATAATTTTGTTTTGCAGCATGTTGATCTTGGTTCATCTTTAATAAAAAATAACCTTGCATTGCAGCCTGATGATGTTTTAGCTGAAGATAATCCTTCTTTCTTAAAAAAAAAATTAAAAACTGCCTTGAGAAAAGAGAAAGAGAGAGAAAGGGAAAGAAATAAAGAACCCGCCATGGAGTAGGGCTGGGGAGTGGGGAGGGAACCGGGGGCGTTGGTGGTGGGAGA
Organism: Cryptotis parvus; assembly: GCA_021461705.1. Lineage (NCBI taxonomy): Eukaryota > Metazoa > Chordata > Mammalia > Eulipotyphla > Soricidae > Cryptotis > Cryptotis parvus. The sequence goes on along the minus strand of JAJIBD010015654.1, from coordinate 23,432 downwards.
TGGGCACTGGTGAAGGGATGGGTGCTGGAACACTGTATGACCAAAACCCAAATATGAACTTTTTAATTGTATATTCTTGTAATTGTAAAAATAAAAAATTTAAAAAAAAGTGCCTTGAAGTGAGTTTAAAGGTGAACACACCTGAATAACCCTCAAGAAGATGGTATTTTTGTAAGAATTTTCTAAGGTTTTTATGTATAGGAATGACAATGACTAATGAAGAAGTTTTTAAGCTTTTGAAAAAAATGACTGCCGTGTATGATGTTCAGTGTCAAGATTTTAGAAATAAGTTTTCTAATGTTTTGTTTACAGGTAAAGAATAAAAAAAATTTAAAAAGTAGGAAAAAGGGTCAACTCCAAGTATAGTGCTCAATATTAAAATCTGCTAACAACTAATAAAATTTTTTTGATGCTTTTGTTCAGAGATTTACAGAAAAGAACTTGGCTGCTGCAGATTCCTTCTATAATGTCCATGGCTTTGGACTCTGATCACAGTGCTCATTAAAAAAAGTTTGCCAAATCAATGAAAAAAGTTTTTTTAATGGTTCTGTTCACAGGATAAGATAATAAAACGCAGTAAACTTGCACTACAGTGCTCAATACTCCAAGACCCCTAAAACAGTGCTCACTAAAATTTAATAATTTGCAAAAAAGGTTTTCCTAATGTTTCCTTTCACAAGGTGTTGAAGTTTCTTCATGTTCTTAAATTCCTGCCAAAACCTTAAAATCTCTATTTGTTATTAATCTCAAAAAGTGTTTTTGTCTCACCTAAAATTAAGCTACAGGTACAATTACCGGTGCCACTGTTCCCTTGCTGAAGATGCCTTGAAAGATGCCTACACCGATGTTCCAGACACCTGTTCCAGTGCTCAAGACTCCTGTTCCAGAGTTCAAGATATTTGTTCCAGTGTTCCTGAGACATGATCCAGTGTTTCTGACTATTCAACGAGTTCCTGATTGCTGCTCTCCAAAGACTCATTCTTATAATTACTGCTATTGCTGTTCCAGAGGCCGTTCTTCAGACCTTTCTCCAAACACGTGACTTTACTTAAAATATGGCAAATAGGCTCTCACAAATTATGAACAATGCAAATTATAGTCTGTTATAATCAGACAGCTAGAAACACTTTGTCAAGAACTTTGCTTTGAGTCCAAAAACGTTAGGATCCTAAAAGTAACATGAATTATCACTTTGTAATTGGGTTTTTTCTTATCTTAATTTTCTGTATGTTACTAAATATTTTGTACTTTTTCAATTTTATTATAGTAAACTAATCAGGGGGAGTTGTTGCAGTACTCCTAAGCCTCTGCATCTACCCTAAATTGCCTCCTGCAGATCACTTTGTAGATAGGGGGTAGTTTAAATGTCTTCTGTACTGGCTGGTATAAATATTCTCTCATGCTACCACAATCATCGTGGGACTAGATAGATCTTACCAGCATATTTGCCTGGCCACGGTGGATCTCTAAGTAATTAGCCCAGAAAGAAATGCTGTTTGCCTCCAAGCAAGCAAGCATGGCTCCCTGACAACTTAAGGGCAACCAAAATACAAAACTACCGTGAAGTAGACAAGACTTGTGAAGGCTTGGAGAAATATTTAACTGGCATTAGTACAGTCCTTAGTACAGAGACATGCCATCTCAAAAACCCCTTCTCTACCCTATAAAGGCATTTCCAGGCAGATCTTGGCTCAAAACATTAGCATATAATAGGGCCTAGGTGAGGTGCTGGGAAAAATTATCTAAGGGCATTTGACCCTTCCTGCTTCCCATAATAGTGGAGGGTCTAAGTTGCAGGGATATAAAACCAGCCTACCTCCTCGCTCTCTCTCTTTTTGGGGCTCTCTTTTGGGGCTGGTACTCTTCTTGAAAGTCTTGTCTTTGTCTCTCTTTGCAGGGCCTTAACATGTGGTAGTGGCCACCATCTTGGCCTACACGTGGCTGGAGTTTTAGCCTGGAATCCTTAGCACAGAACTAACTAATCCTAACCCTAACCCTAACCCTAACCCTAACCCTAACCCTAACCCTAACCCTAACCCTAACCCTTAGCACAGAATTTTTTCTATTGCTAACTTGTATGCCTAAACCTGTAATAAGTAAAGCCTTTTAAAACTGAATCGAATTCCTAAGTCTTCATCCATTCCCGCCAGTTTTGGAGGTATGGAACTTGCTTCCCAGCAGGATCTGAAACAATTGATAAACTTCTTCCTGTAATACTACAGCCTATGAGGAAGAAATGACTGATCTCTGAGAGTGAGGTAAAATGGGGCGAAGTCTGACAAGTATTGGAAAATTCAATAATTTTCCCCCATCACATTTTAATGTGAATATTCCCATGTGGGGAAGTATTGATAGGAAGGTTTCATCAAATATTACAAAAGAAAATTTGGCTTTGTGATGGATGCTAGAAAGACGGAGATGCTCACAGCAATCCTGAAGAACAAACATCTGCCTCATAGCTCATAATCTCTGTATTTCAGTGGTTGTTGCTGTAGGCAACACCAGTTTGCTAATTACTGAGGTATTGTTTCAATTCTATTGTGCATCTAAATAAAGATACTAAATAGCTTTATCATTCGGTAACTGTTATGTAATAGAGTATACACAGAAATGATCTTAAATTTCTGAACAGGTCATTTTGTAAAATTGTTGCATTTTATTTTAGTTTGTGTGGTCTGTGCTAAGTGATTGTTTAGTCATTGTGATCACTGTGGTTGAGATTCAAATACAAGCATCTGTTCCATCAATATTTTCACTGGGATAGCCATATTCAATCTTTGATTCTTAAAAGTTACATTTTAATTTTTAAAGTTACATTTTTAAATTGTTACTTGCTATTCTGATTTTTCAGAATAATATATGGTCTTTATATCTAAATCACAGTATTGATGGTTTGATATATAATATAACTATTTTAAATTTTATTCAGTATAGTCAAAGCAAATCATAAAGTATCTGCTTATGTGTTTTCAGATAGTATAGTAGTTAATCATTTGTCTTGTGTGTGCCCAACCTGGGTTTGTTCCCTGACATCAAATGGGCCTCCAAAGCACCAACATGAGCAATCCTTAAGAATGAGGAGTAAGCCATGATCATTCTGGGTTTAGTCCTCCACCTCCACTATATTTTGCATAATATGAGATATCATATTTGATTATGTCTAAGGCACTACTTTCATCACCATTCCACAAAATTAGAAGGCACCAGTGTTGGTAAATCTCAGGTTTCTGGAAGAAGCTAAATAACAGAATGCTTCCTCAGCAGTGACAAACACAGCAGAATATACTGGTCTTAATTAGAGGTCATTGGTTTAAGTGCACTCAGAGACTAAGAAAGTCAGCTTGAACAAGTTAAAAATATTCAAAACTCTAATCTATGAAATGAAGATGACTATTTATCTTTGTATTTGTTATCCTGAAGTATAATAGCTTATTGCCAAGTAATGATGGACCATTGTAATACAACTTCAAGGTGGATCTTTCTTTGTACGTCAGTCCTGGAAAGAAAATTCAGTTGATAAATATGATCCCCTTTAAGCATTGCCTCAACTGTAATGAGACACTACCCTCTATGTTATCCCAATCCTATGTAACACATATCTAATACCTATTTGAGATATGAATATGAATTATGTAACAACCATGTCAAATCATTTTACTTTAGGCTGCTCCCATGAGGTCTGATTAATCTGTCACAGGCTTTGCCTCAGATGAACTTGCCCTGTTTCCTTGTGTTTAATAGGTTTTAGTCCTAATGATACACCAAAATTAACACTCCGATCACTATCTTAATGATGGCTCTGTAGAGAACCAAACTTTCTTATTGTTTAGTAATATTGTTTGTTAATATTAAAGAAAAATTAATAGCATGGATTATTATAATGGGTGGTTAATGGTCTGACATGGAAAAAGACTGGGCCCCTGGGGTGAACCCAGAGCCACAGCAGAGCCTGGCAAGGTACCCATGGTGTATTAGTTATGCGAAAACAGTAACAACAATGCATCTCATTCCCAATGAATGGAGACATTACTGGTGCCCGCTCTATCAAACTGATGAACAATGGGAAGACAAGTGACAAGTGACAAGCTAGCTAAATATTAATTAAATCACTATATCTGAGTGCTCCATTTTGATCACAGTTAGAGAGACCATAATTTAAGATTTTCTAAGAGTTGTACCAGAGTAAGCATTAATTGAGCTCCTTTCACTGTTAAATGTGTCAACTAAGGAGACAAATGCATTTTATACCTTGAGACAATGAGTTTGCCACTTCTGTTTGAAACACAAGTCTTTCTGTGACAGCAGATTTTGCCAGGCTTAATTAAATAAAATCTATTAACTCAAAAAAAGGGGCCAGGGTAAAGGAATTTAGGATATATATGTTTTTTGTGGTCACACCCAGCGGCGCCAGGGGTGGCTCTGCTCAGGAATCACTCCTGGCGGTGCTCTGGGACCATATGGGTGCGGGGCCCCCCGTATATATGTTTTATACTATACTTGATATTCTGATAGAATGATACAGAAAGAAAAATTCAGATTAGTATCAGAAATGAAGTACACCCGGCAGAGCAGAAACCAGCTTTCCCCATTGCGGACAGCCAGCTGTGCCTTGCGCAATTTACCTCCAAATTACCGTAAATATTCTACCCACCCCTCTGAGAGGGCCCAACAAAGTAATGCGAATATAGCACCCGCATGGTAGAGCCTGGCAAGCTGTCCGATGCGTGTTCGATATGCCAAATCCAGTAAGAAATGTTTATTTTCCTGACCCGAAAGAGCCCTTAATACAGCAGCAGTAAGAAAGGCAAACAAGCAGTGCTTGATAAAATTTCATGGCCACCCTAGTCTGCCAAAGCGAAGAAGGACTAAAATGACTGTCAGTACTTTCAAAGCATATACGCTGGCATCGGAAGCATATACTGAGGGTCTGATGGTGCAAGCACAAAAGATCAAGTACAACATCATTGATCTGACTAAGACTAGGAGGCGACAGTCGCATCATGCTGTATTTGACACCGGAGAAGAATTGTTCCTTGGAACATGTGACGAAAAAGGCGTCGGTGGCATTGGTGTCCTTGTCAAAACGAACATGGCCATCAACATTGATTCATTTGAATGACTAACAAACCAAATAGGACGATTACACTTGAAGAGATGTGGCCCACTGCCAGCAATTTCTATCTTCATTGTCTACGCACCAACATCCACATACAAAGAAGATGAAATTGAGAAATTCTACATGGAATTTGAGGAGTTCTATAAAAAGATCAAACCTTCTACAAGATCATAGTTGGTGATTTTAATGCCAAGATAGGACCAAGAAGATCGGCTGAAGAACTCCACATCGGGACCCATGGCCTAGAATGGAACGAACAGGGTGAGAGATTACCTGAGTTCATCATGTCCACCAAGACCATTCATGGGAACTCACAGTTCCAGTAGGCTGAAGCTAAACGTTGGACATGGGAATCTCCTGGTGGACAGTTCCACAATGAAATTGACCACATCATCTTCAATCGACCGATGTACCTGTCGTCCCCAAATTCCAAACAGGATCGGACCACCGTCTCCCTCGTGCAAAATTCTACTTCCCACAACGGGGAAAAAAGGCTGCAAAGTTTAAGAAGAGAACTCCCAGAATGACCACCAACTGGGAACTCTTTGGCACCATTACAGCAACATGGGAAGATACCATCATTGATGACATCGATGAAGAATACAACCGACGGGTTCAGCACCTCCGTGATTGTGCAAAGAATGCTGAGAAAAGACACAAAAAGGACGCTTGTCTTCAGAAACTCTTGAGCTCATTCGCCAACGTGGCAAGGCGCGAGCCTCAGGAGACCAAATGCTAAAGTCCAAGCTTGCTAAATGGTGCAGAGAAGCAATAAAAAGGAGACCTCAAAGACAGAAGAGCAGAAATACTGGAAGATGCAGCAGAAGCCGGGAAAAGCATTCGCACTGCCCGCCTGTTCTTGCCAACTATAAGACCAAGATGACTGCCCTCCGACACCTGATGGATCTATCACATCTTCCAGAAAGGCAATGGAGAAGATTATCCAGGACTTCTACTCAAATCTCTTTGATAGCCACATCCACCTGCCCACATACCAAATTCCACAGGATGGATATGCCATTCCCAATGTTCTCCCTTCTGAAATCTGACATGCCATCTCCTCGGTAAAGTAGGGAACAGCACCAGGCCCAGACAAAGTCAGACCCGAACACCTGAAGAATCTGCCGTTGGTACTCATCAATACACTAGCTCGGCACTTCACACGCTACCTGTCTGAATGCAAGGTGCCCTCCCAATGGAAAACCAGCAGGACAGTTCTACTGTTCAAGAAGGGAGACATTCACGACATCGGCAACTATCGCCCCATCTGCCTGTTGTCCGCCATCAACAAGCTGTTTACACGAGTCATCCTGAACAGGATTAGCAGAACACTAGATGAAGGACAACCATGCGAGCAAGAAGGCTTCCGGAAAGGATTCAGCACAATCAACCATATCCACACAGTAACCAAGCTCATCAAGGTTTGTAGGGAGTACAAGATGCCGCTCTGTCTCACGTTCATTGATTTAAAGAAAGCCTTTGATTCTGTGGAGACTGTAGCAGTCATCGAAGCCCTTGCCAAACAGGGTGTTCAAACCCAATACATCAAGATCCTTCGTGAGCTATATTACGGATTCACCACCAGGATCTCACCGTTCCACAAAGAAGTGATCATTAATGTCAAAAGAGGGGTTCGACAGGGAGATACCATTTCACCAAAACTCTTCAGCGCCACCCTTTAGAACATCATGCAAGAATTAGAATGGGAAGGAATGGGAGTGAAGATAGATGGTTGGCAACTACACCACCTCCGCTTCGCTGATGACATCATTCTAATAACACCAAACATTAGCCAAGCTGCACAAATGCTGGCTGACTTCGACCGAGAATGTGGAAAGATAGATCTACAGCTGAATGTGAAGAAAACACTGTTTATGAAGAAGGAACTAGTTCCAGAGGCCCCATTCTCTCTCAATGGAACAAACATCTCTGAATGCAGCAGTTATGTGTACCTAGGTCGAGAACTCAACATGATGAACGACCTAAAACCTGAGCTTTGCAGGAGGAAGAGAGCGGCATGGAGTGCCTTCAAAGGCATCGAAGAAATAGCTAAAAGGACAAAGAACCTCCGGCTCCGGGCACATTCTTTGACTCCACCGTTCTCCCTGCATTAACATACGCCACAGAGACCTGGGCCCTAGGAAAGCAGGATGAGAATGCTATTCGGGTCTCCCAGAGAGGAATCGAAAGAGCTATGCTTGGAATATCACGCCTCACTCAAGTGAGAGAAGGAATCCGGAGTTCTGACCTCCATCGCTATTCCAGAATCAGGGATGCTGTCTCGTTTGCCAAGGCATCGAAAATCAGATGGGCTGGACATGTAATGCAATTTGGGGACGACCGCTGGACTAGAGCCATTACCGACTGGATCCCACGGGATGTCAAAATATCAGGTGGCCGCCCACCTACAAGATGGTCAGACTTCCTTTTCAAGACCCTGAAGGAATAGTTTGAGGCTCTTCATATTCCTGAATCAACCAGATGCCATTGGGCTACATTGGCACGTGATAGGGTCCAATGGAAATGTTACTGGCGTCCGCTCGAACAAATCGATGAATAACGGGATTCAAGTGATCAAGTGATCAGAAATGATAGTCACTCAAAGCCATTCTGGAATTATATTTTGCCAAAGACACTTACCCAACAACAGAGGGGTGAAAAACCTATACTTCCCTGCTGTATTTTTTTCATAATCTTGACCTCTTCTCAAATTGAATATATGCAGTTAAACATTCTTTTTAGCAAACTGATTACAAATCCTCCACTTTTATGTCATGAATGATCTGTCTAATGGCTTTAAGTATCTGGAAAACATAAATGAAACTGATTCATCATTGACTTAAAAATAGAAAAAAAAACAAAAAAGTGCAAAAATTTGAGAAAAACACATCACTGACTAAAATATAAACAAAGATATTTTCATAAAACTATACACAAACAGAAACAAGTTAATTGACTATTAATCATCAATTAGTCAGTTACAGCATTTGAAAACACTTTTACTGATTAATCACTGAGTCATAAAATAAGGGAAAATGTGACATAATGTCTAGAAAATAGTGGAGTCAGGATATTCCAGAGCCTTGGCATATGAAATACAGCTAAATTTGAAGCCAAGGACAAATCTATAATACTATAAAAATACCTTTATATTAAAAAGGTGAAATATCTAACATATAGGAGTATAATGATCTATTAACTTGTAAATAAATAATTTTATGTTCTAGAGTTTTTTTCTGGGGTGGGGAGATGGCACATGCGTTATTGAGCATGCCTTACTTGCTTCCAACCCCAACTGATCTCCAGTACCTACTAATCCCTGGGCATCAGGCACAGACATGGAAGACTCAAAACTCAAAAACACTTTCATGAGATTCCTTGGTCACCCAGAAGCAATACTGTTTACCCAGGTGTTACTTAATGCCTCAAGCCTTTTTTTTATATTATATTTTAAAAATAAAAAGAAAAAAAAAAAAAAGGTTTGGGTGGGGGCCCCCCCCCCCCGCCCCCCCCCCCCTAATTTTTTTCTTTTTTTATCTTGGGCCCATTTTCAACTGGAGCCCAGGCATTGATCCATGGGACACATTCAGTGGTGCTCAAGAGTTACTCTAAGTTCTGTTCTCTGTGATTCAGGAGATGCTCCTGATGTTTTCATTTTTTAATTTTTAAAATTTATTATTATGAGGGATGGCCACCCCTGGCAATTATTAGACAATATACCCGACTTCTCATGATTGACCTTTGGTGGTGCTCAGGGAGCCTATGCAGTGCAGAAGATGAGCCAGTGTTATAGCTAAAGTCACATAAAAGGCATGTAACTTACTGCCTATATTATATCTCTGACACCTAGTGGGTTTTTATGACATTTAATATCTAGTTCTGATGAAGGCATTTAGTAATGTCAATGTACTTAATACCAAATGTCTGTCAGATCATACACAGAAAATACTGTCATATGATACTAACTCATATGAAATTACTATATTGAATTGGTATTACGTACTTTTATAGACAAGAATGCTAATATTTTTAAATGGTTAATCAAGTGTGCACTTTATATTCTATTTCACTATGGAATAATGGTATATGAAAAAATGAACTAGTAGTTTCATATTAGGCTTTTTTTCTGACTTTTTCTTTACTTCATTCCTTCCACCCTTCGACACTCAACACCCCTCTCTTTGGTTTTGGGGTCACACTCAGCTTTGCTCAGGACTTACTCTTCTCCTGAATTGGAGAGAGAATCATTCCTGGACAGACTTCAGGACTATATGTGGTTTCTGTAATAGAACCTTGGTCAGCCACTTGTATTCAATTGTCCTACCCTCTGTATTGTCTCTCAATCCCTCCTTATCTCTTTTTGATTTATGTCTTTATATTGATTATCTTAATTCAAATGTATACATTCATCACAATGTGCATAATGTACATTCTAGTAAGGTCGACCTATACTGATACAAAAATATACTTTTAAGACCTAGTATGAGAAAAGAAATATATATTACATATAATTATTGAAATGTAATTGTTTACTAGAGTACAAAACAGTTATGAAGTATTAATAATAATGCATGTTATATTATTTAAAACTGTTTTGAAAATATTATCACTGTCTTCCCATTGTTCATTGATTTGCTCAAGCGGGCACCAGTAACATCTCCATACATCTTGTAGTCCAAGGTTATCTGCTCGCTCCAGGGACAGGAAGAGCTTCAAACCATTCTTCAGGTCATGGAATTGAGGTCCGTAATTGTTACTGGTTTTTGGCATATCAAATACAGCACAGGTAGCTTTCCAGGCTCTGCTGTGTAGGTGGTATGCTCTCAGTAGAAGGCTCCCATCTCAAGCATTTACTAATGAAACTTAAAGGGGAAATATCAGGTTTTCTCTTGGGTGGAGCTCTGAGGAACTATGAAGTCTGAATGTTGAGAATGACTGAACTCATGATGTGTGGGTTGCTCTGGCTTCTTGCTAGGCTTACTGGGATGATGGGTATCGGTTAGAACCTGCCTAGAACTGTATAAAGTATATAAATGTGAAAGATCCTGGGAAGGACCTGATTCTAAAATCAGTACTATCTAAGACTGTTTACGGCTGCTCTGCAGCCATGCACCAACGGAGCTGTGGGTCTGGTGTGGTCTCTCTTCCAAGGTAGCTGGCATGGAGGTGGAGGAAAGGGCGGAGGAGCCCAAATCTCCACTCCAACTCTGGCCAGTGTGGCCCTCCCCACACGTGTGAACAAACCCTTGGAACAATGTTGGACTCAGCCAGGGGCTGACTGAGAGGTTAGCTCCATGGGTTGCTTCCACCTGGGGCAGAGCAGCACATAAAAAACAAAAAAACAAAAAACAAAAAATAAGTCTCCAGGGGCCGGAGCCATAGTCCAGCGAGTTGGGAGTAGCTGTGGGACTCAAATGGATGGGTCTGGATCTCTTCTGGGGTTGCCAATGGAGCTGTGGGTATGGTGTGGGTCTCTCTTCTGGGGTAGCTGGCATGGAGGTGGAGGAAAGGGCCGAGGATCCCAAATCTCCACTCCAAGTCCAGCCAGTGTAGCCCCTCCCTAAAATTATAATTTATGTAACTGAATAAATGGCAGCTTTCCCTTGACTTTTAGTGTTTAAAGGTAATTGATTAAATTCTAACTAGAGCATCATTGAAATTTTGATTTTTTTCAAATGCTTCCAGAGATTTTAAAAGACTTATTTCACCTGATTACTTCCTAAGGCAGATTTGTGATTTTTGCATTCTTAAATTTTCTCATTTCCTCTTTTCTAAGGACATTTCCTTTTTTGCAACCCAACATGAAAGAAAAATGGTCCTGTATTATTTAGTTCCCCGAGGCATGACCTGCATACTGCCTTTGGTTTAAATAAAAGTGATACTGAAAGTTATACTTCATCACAGCCTACTATGTGGTATTCAATTAAATGTGGGTACTCTTAAAGCCTTTTATTGATTGTTATATAGCTCGTTTGGTAGCCTCACTTCTCATTTTGAGAATTTCCATTTCTTCAATTCTAATTGAATTCTCCTTCTATATGACTGAAATCACTCTTTTATATTTTAATATGTATATAGTTAGCTTCCAAGTTCTTATTTTTTCCGTAGATTAATTAACCTACTAATTTGTTTGAGCATTACCTAAGAATGTTATGTCCAATAAAATTAATTCACAATGTGTTCTATTAAAGTTCTGTTAAGAGGAGTTAAATCCTTTTCAAGGGAATTAGCATACCTCTTAAATTTTCTCCCAAGAATATGTGTCTTAAAACAGATGAATAGGGACCAGAGCAATAGCCCAGCAGGTAGGGCGTTTGCCTTGCACGTGGCCGGCACATGCCGGCCTGGGTTCGATCCCCAGCATCCCATATGGTCCCCCGAGTACTGCCAGGGGGTTACTCCTGGCTCTGCACTCAGGAGTTACTCCTGAGTGCAGAGCCAGGAGTAACCCCCTGAGCATCGCCGGTGTGACCCAAAAAGCAAAAAAAAAAAAAAAACAGACGAATAAATTAATGGTTGTTTCTAATAATCATGTTCTTATTTAATAAGACTAAAATTAGGTTCTTATTTCAACTTTTAGTATTATGGATTTAAGATTGTTTACTCTATAGTTGCTCTTCACTCCACACAAGCAAAAGATCTCTTCCCAGCAGACTTGATCCCATCAACAAAATATTCTATAACATTTCAGTTTGTAGATGTATTGGGCAGAAAAAGCAATATTATAAAGATTCCTAAAGACATACCCAATTTAAAAATGAAGGTGTTTTTATTTTCATAAATACATGTGTATTCTACATAAAAAAAGAAAACTAATTAACCACATCAGTTTATTTAACTTACTTAGCTGATAAAAATGTATGATATGAGTTATGAGCTTCTAGGTCCATAAAAATGTAGCATTAGTATATTAAACATCCATTTACTTATTTCTCCTTGGGTTTTAATAAAATATGTTTTAATTTTTTTTGCACCAAATCATGTGAACATAAAAATCTAATCTACAGGTCTAAATTGAGAATTCTTTAGGGGGGGAAAGTAAATAACAGTGTTATTTTAATATTCTCTGTCTCCATTATTCTTAGGAAAATTTTTCAGTTTTATAAATGAAACTAATATAGAACACTGAAAAAAGCAAATTATTTTCTATTGTTAAAATAAAAAAATCAGAGTCTTTTAGAATATTTCTTAATACTTTAAATCAATCATAAACTATTTGCTTCCAATATGTGATATTTCAAATAACAGCTAATACTTGAAAGAAAATTTAAAAATTATGAAATTGAAGGAGGAATTAATAAAGCTCTGTGTTGAGAAAATTGCATTGAAACTGTAAAGATGAAATTAAAAAGATGACTAGAGTAAAACAATCAAGTATAATATTCTGTAATATTGTCCTTAAGTCATAGTTCAAATTGAAGTTCTAAACTACTTCATGCATCATCCATTTCAGATATGTAATATTTTAGTTAATGAAGTATTTTAGGTGCTCAATTTGATCACAGTAGATTTTTTAAATATTTGTTTATTCATTTTTAATATTTATTATACCACTGTGAGATATACAATTGTAAAGATTTCATGTTTGGGTTTCAGTCATAGAGTGTTTCAGCACCCATCCTTCCACAAGTGCCATTTTCCACCACCAATATCCCCTATTCCCTTCCCCCTCCCTCCCCTTGCCTGCCTCGATGGCAGTTTCTTTATCTCTTTTCTCTCTCTCTCTCTCTATGTTTCTCTTTTCTTCTCTTACATATTGTGGATTTTAATGCATACATTTAAAGGTTATCATGTGTATCTTTTGCCTGTATTTAATGCTCAGTTCTAGGTTGGTATTAGTGCTTTGGACAACTATTGGCACATGTTTCCCTTCCCTGTCTTACCTAACCTCTGGATACCACACGTTTGTGGTAATTTCCACCTTTGACAAGAACTCCTGATCCATGTTTCACCTAACTCGTGTGTGGACCTATGGAATAGAGTTGAGTAGTTCAGGAACACATCCTCAAACACATGACCAGTTAATCATTGATAAACTGCAGAGAGTTTGAAATGGAGCAAGAAAAACCTCTTCAACAAGTGGTGCTGGGACAACTGGGCAGCTACATGTAAAAAATGAATTTCGACCTCCGTCTTACACCATGCACAAAAATCAGATCAAAATGGATGAAATATCTCAATATCAGACCTGAATCCATAAAGTGCATCGGAGAAAATATAGGAGAAACCCTCCACGATATTGAAGCTAAAGGCATCTACAAAGTTTAAACACCACTAACAAAGCAACTAGGAGAAAAGATAAACATATGGGACTACATGAAACTAAAATGCTTCTTCACCTCAAAAGAAACAGTGACCAAGATACAAAGACAGCCCACAGAATAGGAAAGAATATTCACCCAATACCCATCTGATAAGGGTTTAATATCCTGGATATATCAGGCACTGGTAGAACTTTATAAGAAGAAAACAGCCAACCTGTTCACAGTAGATCTTTTAAAACAATTTGCATCCCATTGTCCCAAACCACACTGCTTAGGTAGGATATACATTTTACCAAACTACTTAGACACATAGTTTTGTTGCTGTGATATATTCTGTCATTGATTCATTTTTAAAAATCCTATTAAGTAGACTTTCTTCAGTATTATAATAAATATTTGACTTCATTATATTTGATTGCTTTGTTTGACAGCTTTTCTTCCTGTATTTGGGCAAGCTGATAAGAGAATTACAGAACCCCTTTTATAAAACATCAACCCCCAGCAGATAAGTGAATATCCCTCTCCTAACCAAGCCTCTAGCCATAAAAGTGTCCTCAAAGCCTGTTTTTGGTTTTGTCTCAAATTGTTCCTTTATTTCTTCTTGGGCATTGTCATGTTCTCACACAAGGGTCATTGCATGATCAATAATATCACATAATTATGTTAGAAATATAACATTGAACGAAAATTGGGATTAAGGGTCATTCTTTTTTATTGTATTTCTTTTAAATTGATTTTGTTAGATATTTTAATTGTTGTCCCTTGTAGTAACGTATGAGCACATTTCTGCTGTGTAAATAAGCGTTCACTGCTCCCATGGAGTAAAACAAGGACACACTTTCTACCTAGAGATATTTTCTCTTATGTAAAGATGCTGTAAATCTAATCCTATAACCAGAAACAAGAAATAAGAGGAAATTGTTAACTCTAAAATGTCTCCTTGGATTTTGTTTAACCACTAAATAAATATATCCACAAAAACAAATTGACACTTATTTAGGAGCATTGTATTTTTAATTAGTTTCTATCTCCAGATATACTTTATTAATTATTTCTGTGTATGTGGGGCATAGTTACCATATCTAGTAGTACTCAGGAACAACTCCCAGTCCTGGGTTCAAGAGTGACTCAATTCAGTGGTGCTCAGGATATCATATGGTACTGAGATATAAGTGTTTTAGCTGCATGCTAGGCAACCACTTTGTCCTATATCCCTGTCTTCCAAAATGCACTGTAAATAGCTGATCAGATATAATATATGTCTAGAGATATATTCTTTTGTCTTGTAAGATTTTGTTTCATTTGTTTGTTTGTTCTTGGTATACACCCAGTAGCATTCAGGGTTTGCTGCTAGCTTTGTTCTCAGCGGTCACTTCTGGAAGTGCTTGGGTCCATTTGTGAGGTCAGGATTGAGCCAAGGTCAACTACATGAAAGGCTAGTCTTACCTTTTACAAACTCTCTAGTCTAGAAAGCCATATTCTGTACTAAATCCAAATATTTTATGTTCATGTTCCCATTTTTTTTTGTGGGTGACAAAACATTGTTCAAAAAGGTTTAGGATTATGAATTCCAGAAAACTAAGTTGGATTCGATATAAGGCAGTGTCACTATCACTATCACTATCTTCCGTTGATCATCTATTTGCTAGAGCGGGCAGTGTGATGCTAGGAAACACCTGGGCCCCAAGAGGGTTCATGAGCCATGCTTTGGGGACTAAGTGGTACCAGAAATTGGGGGCCCTCAGCACTATTTGGTGAGCCATACAGTACTGGGATTGAACCAGGTCCTCTTTATGCAATGCATATGTTTAGTCCTTCAATTTTTGACCATTTATTTTAATCATTTTCCCTAAACTTAGGTTTAATTATGATTTGCTGGTGATTGCATAATGATACAGATGACCCTATGAAATTAATCTAAGTACTGCAATGTCAAAAATATGTATGATAGTTCATCATATAAAAGCTATCCTGTTATTAAATTTTTAGAAAGAAACTAGAATTAAAAAAAAACTAAGTTTTCTTAGAAATTAAGTTAGTGGAATCATAATGGTTTTATTAAATTCTTATTCAATAAGATTTTGCTACAACCCCCAAAATTTATCTTTTTCCCTTTTGTTTTATTGGCCACACCCAGCTGTGGCTATACACAAGAATTAGTCCTGGCTCTGCAGTCAGAGATCATTCCTGGTGGTGCTCGGGGGACCATATTAGTGCCGGGGATGGAACCTGAGTTGACTATGTGCAAGGGAAAGCCCTATCTCCCCCTGGCTCCAACACTGTTTTATTCATGCATCCACTTCAGATTCCCTAATGCAAGTACAAGCAAAAGAGAAAAAAAATCACTTTTAAGAGAAAACTAGAGGTGCTGTATGGAACATTGCATACATGAAACCTTATCACTAGCAGTATTGTAAAGTACAGTGCCAGTGCCTTAAATAAAGTTTTTAAAGAGAGAGATGGAATGAAATCTAGAGGCTAAAAGCATGACAATCCACCAAATGGGTAAAATAAATCTACCAAACTAAGAGCTAGTGCTCATCCTCTAGGGTACCATTATGTCAGCATGCCATGCTGTTACTCTGACTGTGTAACCCGAGGGAGGTTGAGCAATGTCTCTGTCTTAGGTAATGTCTTGGTTCAGAGAACTCAGGGCATCTATGCCCTGTTGGGTTCTATATGGACACTCAATCTTTAGAATAAGAGATTTGTTTCAATTACAAAAGCAGATCTTAGGTTGTTACTTAAAAACAAATTTCAGTTCCTTAAAACTTTCACTGGGATCCCTACAAAGGCCTTAGTGCAGAGCCCTGCAAACTTCTCATAACTAAGTCCCCATGTAAGGTACTTTATTAGCATAATGTGTTTCACTAGAATCAAATAGAAGCAGCTTTACAGATCTACGCTTTTCTCTCTTAAAAAAATGAGCAGGTAATGACAGGATAGCACTATATTTTGGATACAACCAGTACAACTCTAGTTTAAGTTTTAAATATATTCTTAGCATATTTCAGAGGAAATTATCTACTTTTATTTAATAATCTGTAGCTTTCTTATTCTGTAAGCAAATGGATAGCATCATTCATTTAAATTTAACTCTTTAGTCTTTCTAAAGCCTTACTTCTAGAAACATTATTCTCCCCATAACTTCTAGAACTTATCAATGTATAAAAATTAATGTAATTTAATCGTACATTAGTTCTCAACTACATAGATGCCAATAACCTTATTTTTAAACACTGCTTTAAGAAATAAAGGAAATGAGGAAATGTAAACACATTCCCTGCTCATGGATCGGAAGAATCAATGTTGCCAAAATGGTAATACTCCCTAGAGCTGTATACAGATACAAAGCAGTTCTTTGAATGCTACCCATGACATTCTTCAAAGAAATTGACCAAAAACTCCTGAAATTTATATGGAATAATCAACCCCAGGATATCCAAAGCAATCACTTGATCACTTGATCACTTGACATTCCGATATTTGTTGATTTGCTTGAGCGAGTACCAGTAAAGCATCCATTTGTTTCTGTCACGTGCCAGTGTAGCCCAATGGCATTTGATTGCTCCAGGAATAAGAAAGTCACAAACCATTCTTTCAGGGTCTTGAAAAAAGAAGTCTGACCATCTCGTGAGGTGGGTGGCCTCGTGATCTTTTGATGAGCCATGGGATCCAGTTGGTAACAGCTCTAGTCCATCAGTCATCTCCAAGTCACATCACATGTCCAGCCCATCTTATTTTCAACACCTCAGAAAATGAGACAGCGTTCCTAACTCTCAATCATCGACAGAGGTCAGATCTGGATTCCTTCTCTCACTTGAGTGATGCATGATATTCCAAACATAACTCTTTCGATTCCTTCTTTGGGAAACGCATAGGCGTTCTCATTGTGCTTTTGTAGGGACCAGGTCTCTGAGGCCTATGCTAATGCAGGGAGAATGGTGGAGTCATAAAGATGTGCCTGGAGCCAGAGGTTCTTTGTCTTTTTAACTATTTCTTGGATAAAATCTCAGGGCCAAACTAGGCCGCCAAAATGAAGAAGGACTAAAATGACTGTACTTTCAATGCACATACGCTGGCATATATCAAGTACATAATGGTGCAAGAGCAAAAGATCAAGTGCGCCATCTTTGGTCTGAATGAGACAAGAAGGTGTCAAATAAATAATGCCATTTTTGACACAGGAGAAGAATTGTTCCTCGGAACATGCAACGAAAGAGGCATCGGTTGTGTCAGTGTCCTTGTCAACACAAGCCTGGCCATGAGCATTGATTCATTTGAGTGCCAAACAAACTGAATTGGATGATTACACTTGTAGAGATGTGGCTTACTGCTGGCAGTTTCTATCTTCATTTTCTTTGCACCAACATCCACATACAAGGAAAAGAAATTGAGAAATTCTACATGGAACTGGAGGAGTTCTATAAAGAAGATCACATATTTTTAAAAGATCATAGATGGTGATTTTAATGCCAAGATAGGACTGAGAAGATCTGCTGAAGAACTCTACATTGGGACCCATGGCCTAGAATGGAACAAACAGGGTAAGAGAATATCTGAGTTCAACTAGTTGACCAAGACCATTCATGGTAACGCACAGTTCCAGAAGCCTGAATCTAAATGTTGGACATGGCAATCTTCTGGTGGACAGTTCCACAATGAAATCGATGATGAAACCATCATAGACAATCAATGGTTTTGCCTGACCGATGTCACTGTCATCCAAAAAATTCCAAACTGTATCAAGCCACCGTCTCCTTTGTGCGAAATTCTACATCATGGAATGGGAAGAAAAGGCAGTAAAGTTTAAGAAGAGAACTCCCCAAATTGACTACCAACTGGGAGCTCTTTGATACCATTGCTGCAACATGAGAAGATGCAATCAGTTATGACATTGATGAAGAATACAACTGACTGTTTCAGAATTCCATGATTGTGTGAGGAACTCCAAGAGAGAGAAAGTCACAAAAAGGAAGCGTCTTCAAAAAACTTTCGACTTCATTTGCCAATATGGCAAAGAGCAAGTCTCAGGCAACCATAAGCTAGCGCCAATCTCGCAAAGCAATGCATAGAAGTGATAAAAGAAGAACTAAAAGAGAGAATAGCAGCATACTGGCTGGCATAGCAGAATCTAGGAAAAGAATTCACAATACCCACCTGACCTTCTCCTACTATAACCAAGATGACTGCCTTCCTACGCGTACTGTTGGATCTATCACGTCTTCCAGAAAGGCAATGGAGATTATCCATGACTTCTATTCAGATCTCTTTGGTAGCCACGTCTACCTGCCCACATATCTAATTCCACAGGATAGATATGTCGTTCCCAGCATTCTCCCTTCTGAAATCCGACATGCCATTTTGTCGGTAAAGAAGCAAACAGCACCAGGCCCAGACAAAGTCAGACCTGAAACCTCTAAAATCTACCGTCAGTACTATCAATACACTGGTTCATCTCTTCACATGCTTTCTGTCTGAATGCAAATTTCCCTCCCAATGGAAAACCAGCAGGACTGTTCTACTGTTCAAGAAAGGAGACATCTATGACATTGGTAACTATTGCCTGATCTGTCTGTTGTCTGTCATCTACAAGCTATTCACTCAAGTCATCCTGAACAGGATTGACAGAACATTAGATGAAGGGCATCCATGCGAGCAAGCTGGATTCCAAAAAGGATTTAGCACAATCGACCATGTCCATATGGCAACCAAACTCATTGAAGTTTGTAGGGAGGTCAAGATGCCACTCCGTCTAATGTTCATTGATTTAAAGAAAGTGTTTAATTCTGTTGAGACCGGAAGCGGTCATCGAAGAACTACCAAAATAGGGAATTCAAAGTCAATACATCAAGATCCTTTGTGAACTGTATTACGGGTTCACCACTAGACTCTCCCCATTCTACAAGGAAGTGATCATTGACGTCAAGAGAAGGGTTTGTTGGGTTGATACCATTTCACAAAAACTCTTCATCACCACTCTCGAGAACATCATGTGACAATTAGAACAGGAAGGAATGGGAATGAAGATAGATAACTGGCAACTAAACCACCTCCAGTCCGCTGATGATATCGTTCTAATAACACCACACATTAGCCAAGCGGCACAACCGCTGTTGACTTGAACCATGAATGTGGAAAGGAAGGTCTAAAGCTAAATCCCAACAAAACAATGTTCATAAAGAAGTAAATAGTACCAGATGTTCCACGTTTGTTCACTTTCAATGCAACAAACAGCTCTGAATGCAATAGTTACGTGTACCTAGGTCAAGAACTCAACATGACAAACAACCTAGCACCTGAGCTGGGCAATAGGAAGAGTGTGGAGTCAAATGCCATCAAGAGCATGGAAGAAATTTAGCTAAACAATCCCAGTAAAAAGAATATGGCAGGCATCATCTTTCCCAGCTTCAAACTCTATTACAAACTGGTAGTAATTAAAACTGCATGGTATGGAATAAAAACATACCTGTGGACCTATGGGATAGAATTGAGTGTCCTGACACCTATCCTCAAATACATGGTCATTTAATCTTTGGCAAAGGAAGAAATAGTAAAAAATGGATGAAGGGCATCCTTTTCAACAAGTGGTGCTGGGAAAATTGGGCAGCTACATGTAAAAAGAGGAACTTGGACCTCTGTCTAACACCACACACAAAAAATAAGATCAATATGGATTAAAGATCTCAATAACAGACCTGAATTCATAAAATACATCAAAGGAAATATATGAAGAACCTTCCACGACATTGAAGCTAAACACATCTTCAAAGATGAAACACCAGTAACAAAGCAATCGGAAGCAAAGATAAACATATGGGACTACATGAAACTAAAAGCTTCTTCACCACAAAAGAAACAGTGAGCAAGATATAAAGACAGTTCACAGATTGCTAAAGAATATTTAACCAATAGCCTCTGATAAGAGTTTAATATCCAGGATCTATCAGGCACTGGTTGAACTTTACAAGAAGAAAACAACCAACCCCATCAAAAAAATGGGGAGGAGAAATGAACAGAACTTCAACAAGGAAGACATTTGAATGGCCAAAAGGCATATGAAAAAATGCTCATCATCATTAATTATAAGAGAGATGCAAATTAAAACAACAACGAGATATCTCAAACCACAGAGACTGGCATATACCCATAAAAGCAATAACAAGTGTTGGGTGGATGCAGAAAAGAAAGGGACGCTCATGCACTGTTAGTGGGAATATCGACTGGTACAGCCTTTTTAGAAAACAATATGGACATTCCTCCAAAGACTAGAAATTGAGCTCCCATTTGACAGAGCAATACCACTTCTGAGAATATACCCTGTGAGACCAAAAACACACAGTGAAAACACCATCTGCACTTTTATTTTCATAGCAGCTCTATTCATAATAGCTAGAATCTGTAAATAACCAGTATATCCGAGAACAAATGATAAAGAAACTGTGGTATGCCTCCTCGTCTCAGTCATACCAATGATGTTGTACTTGATCTTTTGCGCTTGCACCATCAGATCCTCAATATATGCTGCTGATGCCAGCGTCACGTGCGTTAAAAGTATAGACAGTCATTTTATTCCTTCTTCGCTTTGGCAGCTTAGGGATGGCCGTGGAAATTTTATCAGGCACTGCTTGTTCGGGTGACACAGATACACCCGGCAGATCAGAAACCAGCTTTCCGATGTGTGAGGCCAGCGGCTGCACAATTACTTCCAAATTACCGTAAATATTCTACCTACCCCTCTGAGAGAGCCCCACAAAGTAATGAGAATATAGCGCCCGCATGGCTGAGACTGGCAAGCTGTTCGATGCGTGTTCGATATGCCAAATCCAGTAACAGAAATGTTTATTTCCCTGACCTCGAAAGAGCAATAATATGGCAGCAGTAAGAAAGGATGTGTTCATGCAAGAAGAAGAAGGGCAGGTAATGGTAATGCCTGTTAACAAAAACAGTGTCTGGTACATAAATCCAGCACAAAGGCACAGATTTATATAAAAAAAGACCCAACTCGATCCTGGGGAGCCAATTGAGATGCAGAATTACAAGTCAGATGAAAGGATTGTTTCCAGGAGAAGTGGTTGGAACCTTATGGAGAATAGGGTCTACTACTGAATCAAAGGCCACACCAAGAATATAAAAAGATCAATTGTTCCAAGCTCTTGCCACTTGCCATCATGTTCAGGATGACTCAAGTGAACAGCTTGTAGATGATGGACAACAGGCAGATGGGGCAATAGTTGCTAATGTTGTGAATGTCTCCCTTCTTGAACAGTAGAACTGTCCTGCTGGTTTTTCACTAGGAGGGAATCTTGCATTCAGACAGGTAGGAAGTGAAGAGCTAAGCCTGTTCATTGATGAGTATTGACAGCAGATTCTTCAGGTGTTCGGGTCTGACTTTGTCTGGGCCGGGTGCTGATCTCTTCTTTACCCATGAAACGGCATGTTGGATTTCAGAAGGGAGAATGTTTGGAATGACATATCCATCCTGCAGAATTTGGTATGTGGCCATACAAATTTGAAAAGAAAGAATACAATGATAAAACATCAATTGTTAACATTTTTACTTTTTCGCTTACCATTATCATAATCACTAACTTATTTGTGCAACAGCAATCATGTACATGACTGCTTTATAGAATAGTAGTCCTTAGAGTTCTCATCTAGTTCACATTATATGGCACCAAATTGCTCTAAAAAAGACTAAAAAGATGGTAAAGAAGCATATGTTTCCTGATCCACTATTTCCCCTGGTTTATTTTATGGTCATACAAGAGATTTTGTTAAATTAACTAAATGAACAACAAATCTACCTTTGATTCATAGACCAGGTTCACTTGATGCTTGGGAGCTATCTGAAAGGCAACCATGACTGGGTGGTCTTGAAATGTATGCTGTGGTCTCTAAAATCACTATACGCATAGAAAGGGAAGTTCTGAGCTGCATCTAGAATAGGAGGATCAAAGATTTCGTTTTTTTTGTACAGACTTTTATCTTCTAATCTGTTCAGAAATATGGGTCCTTGGTTATCACAGAGTAATAGATTATCTTCCTAATTCTTGTCAAGTAAAAATGTGTAACTCATAGACAGGGCAGTCATGATAATAGGCTTCTTGTATGTTCAAGAAGGAAATATAATTCATCTAGGACTCCTGCTTATGTGCTCTCAATTCTGTTGCTTTGATTCCCGTATGTCCCACAGGCTGCCACCAGCTGATGACTGAATGTGACAAGGCAAAACTGTTTGGGATAAGAGAAATTTGCATCCTGGATAAAGCACACATAGTCTTTTCAATCTTCTTTAGAGCCGTGCTGTAATCCAATCCTCAATTTTTTTAGGAACAGCTCATAAAACCTGCATATACTAGATAATATTATGTATTTTTAAAGATGACAGCCTAACAATTTTAAGGTATCTTTCTAAAGCTGTATAGTCTTAAATATTATAGCCTCAATTTCCAGCAAGTATATTAGTAAAATCCTTTTTGGCACAAATTAACTGAAACTACCTTTCTTCAATATAATTTTATTGAATGATATATGCTATTTTGTTAAGTACCAAGGAAGTAAAAATTCTGGGTCTGGGTAGACCTTTTAACTTTTATGCTTAATATTATTTCTGATTTTGATATATTACTTGTGCACATATCTTCTACAATATCAATTAATTAATTTTACTTTTAAATTTAATTTCCCACTTTTTCATATTATTTTTAACTATTAAATATTAAATCATTTTGAAGTAAACCATTGTAAAAGCTATTTATGGTTTGATTTCAGTCATATACTGTTCCAACATCCATGTCTCCACGATGGCAAATTTCTCAACACCAATGTCAATTTTTCCTTTCTCTGTCTCTCTGTCTTTCTTTATCTTTAAGTATGTCTCTGCCTTTGTCACTGTCTCTCTGTCTCTTTCTTTCTGTCTCTTCTTTTTGTACTTTGTGATTTGCAATACAGACAATGAAGGGTTATTCTGTTTACCCCTTTACCTACTTTTATACTCAGCTCCAGTCTAGTGTCACCATTTCTAAAACACTTATATGTGATTTGTTATG